>CM035225.1:90049366-90303535 GCA_020226215.1 Sindora glabra
TATAACATTTCAAATTAAGGATAAGCCACTCTAACAATCCCAAAGAGAATTCAATGTTTGAATCTTTTACCTAAGTTTATACATAGAATAAAGCCCCAAAAGCTATTATATATACAAATATCTAATGCTACTAAACATCTAAACCAATGAACTTTCAACTAGTCTAGCTCTGAAGAAATCACAATGGAGGCTTGACCTGCATATCTACAAAAAAAAATTGAACTCAATGATTAAATACTCCAACACTATAAGCATAACAATAAGTTAAATACTTATTAGATAATCCTTTTGTAAGATTTAACACATAATCAATCACATTATCAATTTAGTTTTGAGTAGCCTTAAAAGGTTTAACCATAACCATTTTATCATAATTTTACCACCTAAAAGTAATTAATAATAATTAGATTTCAAATCCATATCACAAGGTATAACAATTAATAACAAAATACATATATCTACCTTATAACTCCTTACTCAATCTTATACCCTTCACAAACTTTTTATTCTTATCCTTTTAGGGTTAACTTTATATCTTTCACAAATATATTATAGGAATTAGTTATCAAGTGTTCCCATTATCACCCCAGTCATAATTCTCAATTAGTTAATGCTTTTATTTTCATATTATAGCATAAGTTATATTAGTCACATTAGTCCAATAAGACCATGCCTCAATGTATGATCACATAATAAATTTCATTCCATAAATAATAATACAAGTTCATTCTATCATATATCACATGATACAAACCTTTATTCCTTATTTCATGGTTATAAATTCATGTAAATAATCTTTAGTAATCATATATCATCTTATCATGATGTTTAGGAATCATAGATTCTACATTGGACCCTTAGAAATCATGATTAAACAAGGTAAACTGAGTATAGTCAACTATATACTTGATTATGAAAGCTCTAGGAAGCAATTCTAGGATTCATAGTTAATTATCAAGGTCTAAGAACAAATTCAAGCCTAATTGTTAGCTATATAGTCAACTACTAAGCTTTTAGAGAGCATCTTGGAGGTCCATTACCTTTAAAAAGAACCTTATGGCCATATAGTTCTATGCCCCTTAGAATGCATTTTTTGGGGGGCATAGTGATAGGCCATGGGACTACCAAGCTAGAGTATGGAAGGGGTAGAGAGAATTTCTAATGAAGTGGTGAAATATAAAGATCGAAAAGAACACCAATAAGAAAAGGGTAGTACAAGAATATTTACTTGTTGTCCATCGACTATGCCTGGCTAGATCTTAGGCCTTGAAACTTGCCATTAATGCACACAACTAACCAAACATCAATTGCTCATAAATGCAATCAAACACTAATTTATTAAAGTCATTATCATCATTCGCCAACATCATTAATCAACTTATTAATTAAGTATTAATATCCATATATCAATAAAACCTAAATCATAGAATTCAAACTCAAACTTTTGAAATATAATAAGAATGAGAGGAGTATATACTTATTTATTATAAAAGAGGATTGCAAGAAGTTGGATTTGTGTTTTTTAGCCTTGATCATACCAAAACTAAAGGTTTTTCCTTAGTTAGGGTTTCAATTTCCCTTTAGAACTAAAATGCCCTAGTCCTCACTAAAATAAGAAGAGATGGAGAGACAATCTAATAAGGGTGAAGCTTTTGCCTTGATTTAATGAAGAAATTGAAGATGATTACACCTTTTCTTGCCTCAATTGGAAGAGGAAAGGATGAGGAAAAATGGGAAGAGAGGACGAGGCATTTTTGGGAAGCTTAGAAAATGAAAGAGCGGTAGAGGAGTTGGTGTCATAAAAATAGGGAAATAATAGTTAGGGACATTTTTGAAAATATTTCCTAAATCTCTTATGTATTCATATAGTCACTCATAATAACTTAAAATCTTAAATCTTATTATTTTACTTATTTTTTAATCATCAATTTTCTCATGGAATTCTCATTTCACAACTTATTAAAATATTAATTAAATGTTATTTCATCTCTTAATCATTCACTAGGAATTTCCCCCTTATATATTTAAGTTCTGTTTCAATAAAAGCATATTGGCTACTTCAATTTTTACATACCTAAATAAATTCCCAATTTATAACTTTATATAAGTGTAACAATAAAAGAAGCTAATAAATAATACATAAATAAAAAGAAAGAGCGAGCGAGTGAGAGAGAAGAGAGAGAGATAAGTTATAAAAAATTATAGTTTAGGACAAGAAATACAAAGCAAATATATTGAATGTAGTTTAAATGCAATAATAAATAATAAAATTATAAAAAATATTTTAAATTAAGTGAAAAAAGTTCTAAATATATATAGGAGTGCGTATGAAGAGGCTGGTAATATTAGGGCATCAATAATCATACATGCTTAATAAATTAATCATTTACAATGTAACTTCTTAAGTTCAACCTTTTCGATTATTTAAAAAGGAATAAAAATTTAGATTATGAAAATGAAATATCAACTTAAAATGGGGTCCAAACATTAGAATAAAAAATATCATGATCAAAATTTGTATTTATAATTTGAGTGGTCATAACAATTAATTCTTAATTTTTAAAGGTAGTTATTATTTTATCATTCAAATTTCATATTACTAATATTAATCTCTTATTTTTACTTTTATTAAAATTATTGGTTCCTCTCTTCATTGATGATAATAAAATGAATTATAAAAAATAATATAATAAAAATAAATATGTATTTAAAATTACTTAAGTGTGATCTAATAATTAATTTTAATATTTTTATTATTTTAATATTATAAATGAATAATTATAATAAAATACAAATAAGAATTTAATAGTGTTAATTATAAATTTTTAAAAAAATATAATAATCATTGCTTTCTCCATAAGTGAGGAATTAAATATTTTATGGACAATTCTAACATACCCAGAATAAAGTTTGGATATTGATACCTTGAATCTGTGGTAAAATAAAAATTATTAGATTTTAATGATATTAAATAAATGGTTAAGATTCATAGTTAATATACTTGTTTAATAGGTAAAAAGTTAATGATATGATATTTCTATTTTGAACTATAATTTTTTTTTTTAATTTTAGATCTACCCATAACTTAAAATAAGTAATTTGAGTAAATTATTTATATATATATATTTACACCTCTTCATTATCTAATAAACTTATTTAATGATTATTAATTTAAGTTATTTATAATATATTGTAATTAAAAATTTTCAAAATTAAAATACTTTTAAAAAATTACTACTTAATCATTTAAAAATATAAAATATAGTTAATAGTTAATAAATTAAAAATCTAAACTTTTACTTTTTGAAGCTAGTTTTCTATTTTTTTTCTCTTTTTTTCTTAAATAATTTCCTTTACTTATTTTTTACACATTAATATACAATAAAATCTTTTAGAATATTTAATTTCATAATAAATTTTAGTATTTTTTAATAAAAAAACTAATATTCACTGATACTTTTAATAGAAATAATACTTATCCATATTATTTTTTTAAATGTGTCCAGAGTTAAGTTTTTTAAAACTTGTTTAAAATATGTTAAGTAAGTTTCATTTAAAAATTAAAGTATTATGCATATATTTATAAAAATATAATATGTGCATTTCTTTTTTACTTTTCTCATTTTATAAATTATATTAAATATAAGCTTTTACAATATACATACTATCTCAAATAAAATACTTATTCTATTGATTTAATTTATTATTATTAATAATTTTTATATAAGATAAAATAAAAAATAAATGAGATGAAATTGTTTTTCTCTTCGTAATGTGTAAAATTACAAAGAAAATAGAGATTAACATTAAAAAAATATACAACTAATAATTTAATGTATTAAGTCCAAAAATAAATTATTTATATTAGGTCAAAATTATAATAACAAATTACTTATATTTTTTAATATCTATTTTTTAGGCGAAACATATTTGAACATACATATATGAGTAAGTATGTGTGTATGTAAGTTGGTTCTTTATTAACAATTTCTTGGTATTATTGGATTTTATATACAAATCTAAATAATTAAAAAGAATAAAAAGTGAAAAATATTATATTATATTAAAAAGAATAATAGCATGATTTTTATTTTAAAAATTAATTAGTTAAAATTAAAAATATTTAAAACTAACTAAATATAATTTTATTGTATTGTATATATAACTATATTTTGTTCAACAAGTTTATAACAAATAAAAACTTTATTGTTGAAGAAATAATATTGCCAATAAGATAATTAAAATAAAGTATTTAATAATATAGTGTACAACCTTTTCAATTTTTGGGAACAATTTTTTTTATTTAATATAGAAGTACTAAGTGTTATATACATTTGTTTTAATACAAATGAGTAGTTTTAAATAGTGAAAAGTAATTTTTTTATTTCATAAAATGTTTAAATAATGAATAGTAATTTTTTTAAACTTTTTACAATAATTAATTTTTCATTTAATTTAATAAAATAATAATTTTACTTTGTACTTTTAAGGTTAAGTACAAATATAAATTTTAAAAAATATGTATGTGTGAAGTAGAAAGAGAGGAACAAAAAAACATTTAAAAACAAAAATTTTTAAATTTGTGTAGAGAAAAAGGGCATTTGGCCTAATTTACTTTTTATTTAACTATTAATTTGTTGAGAAAATACTTGAGGCTGAAATAAAATTAAAATAACTTTAATATCTAATTTAAAAAGTTTATTGATAGAGAATTATTGACAACTTATTAAAAAAATATAATATTATTTTTATCATCCATATTATTTATAATAATTGTAAAAGCTGTCATACATGTAATGAAAAATGTATAGGTGTAGTACTAAATATATGATACACGTACTATATTCAAGGATGAATAAATGTATTTTGCAGTATATTTAAAAGGACATATATTATAGGATAGAATAATTATTTTTTGGACAACAAAATATATTTAATTTTTTATAATAGAATTATTAAGCTACTTAATAGACATATAATTTTGGGTTCAAATTCAAAATATTAAGAAAAAAGTCATAAGTACAACACTAACAACATTTAGACATTACTGGCAAATATATAATTTTGATAAAAGATAAATAAGTAACATTTAAAGGCATTCATGTAACAAATGAGTAATGATTTTTTAAAATATATTTTTAAAAATTTAAAAAAAGTATCAAACAATTAAAATTAAGCACTAGTGTACCTATAAATATTAAATTATAATATTATAAAATTAAGCCTTATGCATACTTATTACAAATATTATAATAATATGTACATAAAATATTTGTAAACTTAAATACAAAAGTATAAAATATATTCTAGTTTGATAATCTTAATATTTTTTTAATTAGGGTTAAATTTATAAATTTTACTAATAAGTTTTTAACTTGTAAGAGTAGGTTTTGGTAATTTTAATAAATATAAAATTATAAACATAAATTCACTTATCAAAATATTATTAATGTGTCAAGTAAGGTATTGATACCGTGAATTTAACTTTGGGTATCAAAGAATTATTCATATTTTATTTATTTTTATGGATAAAAAATTATATCCCAAAATACAGCACGCAACGTGTCCATCCCGCATGCATTAATATCCTTCCAGCTTGGGCAGCGGCGGGGCATAAGAAACGGACAATCCCATTGTAATAATAAATTTCGAACACATTTCATCCATGCAGCCTAATGTTGCCAAAAGTTGATCGTGACAATTTTTACATAATGCTAATAAAAATAAAAATAAAAATATAAAAAGATTCAAGAGGCGGATTTACCATTTTAAATAATATTTGTAATTAATGTGTTTATTTTATGATAAGTAAATACCTTATGAAAAAAAATCATTAAAATAATTAATGTAATGACGTAGGTTAGTTACTTTATCTTCAAAATTATGGGAATGGTAATTTATTGTTGATAAAAAACTAAAGAATTAAAAAATTAAAATTATTAATATTTTGATAAGAATATGATGGCGATTTAGCGGCTCACTTGGCAGAAATCAATTTGCGGTCAATGATGTTAATTGTTCTTTCTTACTTTTTTATAATAAGAGAGTCAAATTTTTGTAAAAAGGAAGAGTCTTAATCGGAGTCAAAGGTCGGTTACCCAGTGTGAATGGAAAGGCACAGAACAGAAGAGAAAATAAGTCACCCGGTCGTTACTCATTCTACGTGTTGGCCTTCATGGCCGAGTTGGCAACCTATATAACAGGAACACTAAACGCTGCCTGGTTCTCGTAGAAACGACGGTGTGGGTGGCAGCAGTTTTTGCTTCAAAACGCCTTGGGGAGAGTGCCTTTACCTCCTTGTTCTCTCAAGATTTCAACTTTCCTAAGCTTTTCAGTTTTGTGCACCCTTTTCTATCTGGGTGAGAAATTTGGCGGCTTTTCAGGTGAGAGGCCACGATATGGGTGTCTCTTCAAGGTCTCAAAGGTGGGTACGAGGTACAAGCGCAACTTCGTACAAAATTGAGGATAAAGGCGCTGAAAATGCTTCAACGAGTGATTCTCAGCAGAGGATTGTTGAGGTATGTATGTTCTTTGGATTTTGGTTAGTGGATATATTCAGAGAATCAGAAATCATTTTTTTCGTTTCTGATATTCGGAATCAACAACAACTTTTAATGTTACAGCAAGTGTTGTGTCATTTGACGAGATTATTTTTGACAGTTTGGGTGTACATTTTGAGTAGTTTTAGTGAATAAGTGTTTGTTTTTGGGTCATGAGTATGCATGTTTGTGGAATTGTGGTTGGAGAGAGGAAAGGGGGCTAATTGATACAGTTTGTGGGCCTTACGTGCTTCTTTTGTGGCTACATTGGAAGACTAAGCAAAGCCAGTAATAAACTTTGTTGCTCTTCATTATCGGTTTGATAGTGATTCCACGAAACTTTGCTTTCACCTTTGTCTTTGGATGAATTGGCTCGCTTACGGACTTTTC
Source organism: Sindora glabra (assembly GCA_020226215.1). Taxonomy (NCBI): domain Eukaryota; kingdom Viridiplantae; phylum Streptophyta; class Magnoliopsida; order Fabales; family Fabaceae; genus Sindora; species Sindora glabra. The sequence goes on from CM035225.1 coordinate 90,056,296, forward strand.
TTAGGTTTGTCAAATATTAAATTAATTAGACTAATCCTTGTTGCGCTTAACAGCTTCAGTTCGAGATTCCTGAAAAGTCGAGCTTTTATTTTTTAACCAGATAAACAAAGAAACCACATGTTCCTGTTTTGTTAAAAACAATGCTACTATCACGTTCCGAAGTCCTCAAAAGCTCGAACTTCAACAGTTGCTATGGGGCCCACCATAAGTTGGATGAATTTGTGTGGTTGTGTTACAGAGGGAAGGTTGTGATGTGGGACTAGCATTACTCATATGGCTGGCTTTGGATTCTGGACATGAGAGTCGCATTATTCCTTCCAAGAGTCACAGGAAGATGTGAGAAAGGTTAAACAAATGCCATATTTTGGGGAGAAAACTAACATAAAAAGAATGGGGAAGCAGCAGTGGTCAGTCTAGGATGCAACTCCGAGGTACATTGATGAGATGATATCTCTTTCATGGGAAATCAGTGAAAGTCTACATGTATACAGCTCAAGATGCCCGGTGTAGCGTAGAGTTTGCATTCCTATATGTACATCCTACATATTTCAATATTTTATTTTTTGTATCCTTGGCTGTGCATTTATTAAAATTTTCCAAAAGTTTTATAGAACTTCTTGGAGCTGTTCACTGAATTTTAGGTGTCGGAGGTCTTTTTCCTTGGAGAGTATAATTACGGTGATTTCAGTCTATTGATAGTGCATATTTTGTGCTTGCCTTGTTTGTTCATACTTATATTGTTTAATCTAATCCCTTTGAGGTTAAACTTTATTCTGAACATTTAAAATAATAAATTCAAAGAAATTCATGATTTTCTGTTAACATGATACAAGTTCTTTTTTCTTTCCACCTGAGTTGCTATTAGGAAAACGTAGTCAAGTGAGATCTGTACTATGATTTACTCTTACTTTACATATTAAATTTTACATCTGGAAAATATATTTCATTGAGTCATACTTTTTCAAAATACATCAATCTACTTTAAATAAAATTCATGGCTTTATAGTTCTAGTGGATGTGAAACTTCAATCTCATACATTTTTATGCAGGGAAGTTATCTGGGATCAGAAGCAAAATTGTTGATTGACTCAAATAAAAAGGCCAAAACAGGGCAGCATTCAATGTTAGAAGGTAATGTCACATATTTATTTCTTGTAGTTATTCTATTTTATAAGGCTTCATGCTTTATGGCCTGCAATTTTACAGGACTTGAAGTGTCCTTCTCACTGAATCTATTTAAGAAGGATATTCTCTTGGAAAAGCTACTGAGGTTAGCATTAGTGTTTGGACTATGGTGTCATAATTACTTTCTGCAACAACTGCAGCATAATCCTTGTTGGCTTATTTTCTCCTTCTGCAGTTACTAAGTGATGTACCAAGGAGATTGCATCCATATGACAGAGGATCAGAAGGACTCTTCTCTGTAAGCAGCATACTGTGCATTTCCATCTTAAAAATTGATTATTAACCAGATTTGCAATAATATATCATTCCTTAATGAAATGGCATATTCCTTTGCATAATTGCTCCTTCTCATTCAGTGCGGCATATTTTTAAATTTTCTTCTTGATGCACCTAGAATGACAGCATTTTTTAAGGGCCTTAGTAGTTGTTGCATAGACTCTAAAATCAATTTTCAGGCCATAGGAATGGGCCCAAAAACACATGGATCGTTTTTCCCACAACTGTCTGATATGGTGAAATCATCATGTGTGTTCCATGGTTGGGGTTTCGACAAAGTTTTACGTTGACTGTCGAAAGCTTGACACAACCTAGAGGGAGAAAATGCCTCTACTTGATGGAAAGGTATCGGAGTAAAGAAAGATACTTATATATAATTTTCATTGACCTAGAAAAAATCTATAATTGAGTACCAAGAGAAGTGTTGTGGAAGACTCTAAAAAAGAAAGAAGCTCGTATGATATATATTTGGGTTATACAGGACATGTATGGTGGGATAACTACAAGTCTAAGAACCTCCTGAGGTGAAACAAAGGATTTTGTTATAAGGATAAGTTTACATTAGAGTTCAGCCTTGAATTTTTATTTATTTAATTTAGTCTTCGATGTTCTTACCAAGAATATACAAGAGACTATTCCTAAATGCATGTTATTTATGGATGATATAGTTTTAATTGAGGAATCAAAAGAAGAGATTAATTATAAAATTGAGCTTTGGAGACAAGCATTGGAATCAAACAGTTTTTGCTTAAATAAGAGTAAGACAGAGTATATGCATTGCAAATTTAACAAGAAGTAAGATAAAAATGATTTGGAGGTAAGAATTGGAGAGCATGTCATACCACAAGTGTCTAAATTTAAGTATCTGGGGTCAATATTGCAAAGTGATGGGAAAATTGATAGAGATGTCACGCATAAAATACAAGTTAGATGGTTAAAATGGAGAAAGACATTATGGATTATTTGTAATTGTAAAGTACCTATATGATCAGTTATGTTTTATAGTAGTAAATGTTAGTCTTTGAAAGGGTAATAAGAGCAAAAAATTGGAATATTAGAGATAAGAATGTTAAGATGGATGTATAATCACACAAGAAAGGATAAGATACAGAATGAGTATATATGTGAGAATATTGGCATGACATCTATTAAGGAGAAGATAACAAAAAATCGATTAAGGTGGTTTTGATATATGTAAAAAAAGCCATTAGTGAGAAGAGTCGATCATATGATCTTTAATCCTATGAAAAGGTGTAGAAAGAGGCTAAAAAGGACATTGGAGGAAATTATAAAAAGAGATCTCTTGTTAAATAACATTTTTGAAAATCTTGTCTCGGATAAAACCCAATGATGTTGTGCGATTCATGTAACCAACTTCATTTAGTAGGATAAAGTTTTGTTATTGTTATTGTATGATATGGTGAAAGGAAATGCTGATCAATGTTTTATTTTCATGATATGGCTAAGGGATATTATAATGCTAGTTTCATCTGCAAGTTTAAAAATCAATATTTTCTTTTGCTACAGGGTTTCAGAATCGTTATTGTTAAGTAATACAACTATTATTAGGCCGCCTTCTACTAATAGATTAAGTATTTGGATTCAATTGAACTTGAAATATTATCAGGGCTTCCTCAGCTGAAAGATCAAGGGTTCAAAACATTCCCACCCCCAATATGAAAATTTTTATTATTTCTTGGTATGCTTGATTTTGTTTCAAGCAGCTTGACTTCATTTGTCAGTAACCTGAAGGGACTTCAATCTTACGGGGTGTGATAAGTAATAAAAACATTTGTGGCCTTCTCCTAATGCCTTAACCTCATGGGATCAAATCTCACTGTCATATACTATGTATGTTTATTAATTTTAGTTGTCTGGTGTCACCTAGAAACAGTTTGCATTTTTTGCACTGATCATTGTGCGGATTCAATCTCTGTTTTCTTAATTCCTGCATCTGCTCTTAAATTTTTTACCTTCTTTATAGCTATTGAGCTGGATCTTTACATTGCCAATTGAAGATGGTTTTGCTTGTAATCAAATAACCAAATAGATCCTAAGGCAAGAAATAGTATTTGGGTCTTCAATACTTGATGTTATATTTTTTGGCTGCTTTGCCAAGCCTTTTGATGTCAGCCAGAACTTTATGCATCCTGGAATTGAACATTGATGCGTAGCCTTAGGTGCATAGACTTGGAAGTTGGTAGAAGTGTACAACCAAGTCATTTCATTATCAATGAAAAAGCCTGTCGTTTAAAGTGCTGGAAATTTCTGACTCATGTTTAAAACATTAGAGATAAAATATTAAAATTGGTAAATTTGATGAAGACTTTTTGACTTGAAAATTATTTTCTGTTTTATATTGTTCTATTTGTTGAAAAATGTGAGAAGTAGATTTCATCAGAGGTTTGGATACTGTTACTTATGTTTTCTGTGTTTTCATTTGAATCAGGCCATTGAGTATGGTTGGTTACCAGGAGATTTGTTTAATGAGATACCATGCAAGTATGTGAATGGAGCCGTTTTGTGTGAGGTGAGATGTGACTTATAGACCCACTGTGTGTGTATGTATTCATCTGTTAAATTAATGCAGACCAATATATCTGTTTATTGTAGTTTTGGCAAATTATTTAGCATCTGCAAGAAATTAAAACTAAGTAGAATCAGAATGGCCTATAATCTAGGTTGTTTTCTATATTTTTGTGCATGTCATGCATATAGATGATAGAAAATGATTCATGTGCATGGGATGTAAACTGGCCTCTCTTTTGAGAGATATATAGTTGCCTCTTATGTGATCTCTGAGAATTTTGTGGTTACTCTTACCATCCTTGTCAATGAATAGAGATGATTCCCTGCAGATTCGAGACTATCGTGATGCTTTGCATTATAAAGAAGGTCACACTTATCCAACAGGGAACTCTCCAATTGTGCATAAGGTGATCCTTCAAATGTGTATGGAAACCGTTATCAAGGACATACTTTCGAGCTCCAATGATTCTTGGACATACCAAGATCTATTGGTGGGTATTTTGTCAGCTTTATTCAGGCTAGTTTGCTCTTCATCACATGCATTTTATTGATCCCATAATTATTATTCGTTATTTCTCAGGAAATTGAATCCTGCATTATTAAGGCTTTGCAACCAGATCTTCATCTAAACCCAGAACCTTTGTGGGGTAAATTTTGTGGTGGACCTCCAAGAAAGAAGGTACTGGTATTAGTGATTTTGTTCTTGTAACTTGCATGTAAGCCTTTTTTTTTTTTTTCGTAAGATTGTTTAACAGAATTATGGATCACAAACACTGAACACTGTCATGGTTAATCCTTGAGTAAGAATATTAATAATAATAAAAGTTGAACTTTTTCCTTCCAATGGATATAAATATCTAGTTTCTGACATGTAGCACTAGGTATTCTCTTTACAAATTATGGTCATGCCTTGAATTCTATATTTTAAAAGGAATGATAAACCATTCTACTGCTATATTTTAAACTCTTAGCTCGCTTGGCAGCTTGATTTGGGTATTGCATGGAGTTGGAAGAAAAGAAAACTTAGTGATGTACCAGTAAATAGTTTACCAATCATCAACCTGAATCCTGTGAACAGCATTATCAGTGATTGTCCCATCCAAAAACCCAGTCTTCAATCTGGTCCAGTAAACAAAGACAGGAAAGCTATAAATATGCAGGAACACATTTCTAGCTGTTGCCATAATCCACAAGGAACCAATCATTCTCTGGATTCCACATTGCCCTCCTCTATGGCCGTGGTTCCCAAGACACCCAATTACATGCTTATGATCGATCAGGTGTCTCCTAATGAGAGAGGCATTTATGGAAAACAAGCTACAAACAACCGAACATCTCTTAGCCAGCAGGCCATTTATGAGAATGAGGCTACCAACGAACTCAGTCCTAAGAAACCAAAGGAAGAGCCTCTGGACCTTCCTCAAGGGCAACTTCAGGGAAGCCATGTTGACATTACCAATGGAGATGTTGAACTACAAGGGCCCGAAAAGTCATTACAACAGCAACTCAAGGTTGACAAAATTCCATGCGAAAGGAAAAAGAATAAATTTCATTCTCCTCAATTGATGCATGATCAAATGGTCCTTCAAGGAATTCAAAACCTGTTGGCTGGAGCTCCCTCTGTGAAACAGGAGCCTGCTGAAACAAGTGGCCTCCATTCTGATAACTCTCTGGGTCAGAGAATGGATAAATCTAATTCACATAATTTGAAAGTGCAATTCCCATCAACACTATTGAGCATTGATAGCTCTTCTATGCACACACTTTGGAATCACATGTCTCTGCCCTTTGAGACAAGTCTAAACAGCGGAAGGGCTGCTCAGAAGAGAAAATCCTTGCATAATTCAAAGGTTATATCTGAATTTGGAAGCCTTTCAGAAACTTCTTATAACAGCAATTTCTTGCAAAAGACAACACCAGTGCATGTAGGAGTAGGGCAGAAAAGCTCAAATGCTGAAGGTTTGGGAATTCAGAAGCCTGATTTGATTACTGTGAGAAGCATGAATGTGGCAAATCCAAATACACCAACAGTGCCCTTGCCTCAGCAATCAACTGAAGTTGATGCTGCTATAGGGCGATTTGTAAAAATTCTGGGAGTGACTGAAAGGCAAGTTTTTAAAATTTGGTTATAATGTGGTGTACAAATTATCTAGGGGCAATCTTATGGCATTACCTTATTAAGTTTTATAAGTTGATATCACTTGTATTATGCTCATTCAGGCATGGATTGACTAATAGGAAGTGCAAATTCGACCAACTTATTGAAACCAAGCCTTTTTTCACCATGGCTTCTCCACTTGTTGGCTTTTACCTTTCAAGTGTTGAGGACAGTGGGAAGTCAAAGGATTCTAATGGAGATAAAACTACTTCCAATCATTCTAGTTACTGGAAAATTAAGACTGTGATATATTGCCATGAATCTCTCATCCATCAAAGTAAAGTGTTTCATCATCTTGTGTCTCAATTTTTTTTTCCTGTGTCTCTTTGAATGCTTCTAAGTTTATCTTACTACTGTATTGCAGGAAGTGACAATCAGATGGTTGATAAGAATGCTCAAATTAGACTGGTCATTGCTGAGAACCTAAATCTGGGAACAGTTGAAGCAAGAGTTTACTATGGATGTGAAGGAGAGATTAATTCCATTCCCTTCCCTCCAAGAGCTGTGAGTTATAACTATTTTAATTCAAGCTCTATTAATGAAGAAGTTATAAAGATAGCACTTAATAAATTTTTGTGGTTTCTTCCTGAACTTAATCACTACATTTGCATTTTCCCCTGGTAAAAGTTATTCAATGTGTTTAATTGTTTAATCCTTACAAAAACATGTACATTTTGCCAGTGGTTCTTCATGTATCAAATTTATTAGTATAATTTTGTCTTCATGTTGGCATTGCAGAAGTTTTCACTTGATTTTCCACTAAAATAGTATCTTCAGTGAAACAATAAAAAAGCCACAATCAACTATACTTCTAGAATAAGGATTCTTTCTTCAGTGGAAGAAAAGGAACAATAGACCAGAGAGGAAGGCATAAGTGATGTTGAATGACCTATGTAGTATATATTGATATATTAGGATTTCAATCTGATATGTATAAATAAGGTTCTCTAGCAGTGTGATAGCTTAAAATTCTGCTGCTGCACAACCGTTTAAAACAAAAAATTCTTTTGCTTCTGGATTTTGTATTATAGTGCAAGTATTTATAGTCTGATATTTGTGTTTGCACTGGGCTGCAGTGTTCAATGGACCTCTTTTCGAATCAGTTCACTTCATTGGTGAGTTATGTGCCCTTTTCTTTTTTTTTCAAAAAAAAGGCTTTTCCCCCCTCATCCTTGTAGAGAACTTTGTCGTTTAATGCTTCTTTTGTGTAGATGGAGCACGAAGGGTACCGCAAAGTTAGTGATAAAGTAGAGTCATCCTCTCTTGACGAGAATGGTGAATCAGGAATTGCAATACCAAGTGCTAACAATGCAAGTTCAATAACCGAGACAGTTAAATCTCCTGCCACTTGGTGTGCCGTGTTATCAACTCCCATGAAGAATTCTCCAAGCAGCGCAGTGCCATTCCATGGAACAACGCAGTCATCATTCCTAAACATTCTCTCTCAAGTTAACTTTGCTCCTGGTGAAAAAAGCAACTCGTTGTCAGATTTTACGCACAGCTACTTGTTTAAACCTCAAGTTGACATTGCCCCACAAGTGAGGCCTGTGCAGCACCAGTGGCCACAAAGTCCAAATAAGTTTTCCTTGTTGCAGCTTCAAATGCAACTGAGACATTCCAAAGAACAGGAAATGTTAAGAAGGAAAGAGTCAATGGGTGAATTGAGTGCCACTGTAAGCGGCCACAATACTGTAAGGCCTGATGGGGGGATTCATGGCATTAGAAACATCAGTTCTGGATCTTGTAGTAATCTCGTGGGCATCAAGGGGTTGATGCCTGTATTAGCGCGACGACAGGATTTCTTAAATAATTTCATCAACCGTAACAACTGTGAGAGTCACATATCAGGTTTAAATGATAAGCAACTTCTTGGCGTGCTTTCTGCTCATAGGTTTTCAGATTTGTCAAAAATGAATAATACTAGACAGGACCCTGGAAGAGATTTAATGGGTGGACTGCTGGCCCAGAGAAATGCTGGCGGCATAGCTTTTGCCAACCCGGATGCTTTTGATGTAAAATATTTGCTGAAAAACCATCTGGAGCCACAAAGTGGGATAATTCAGCAGTTGCAAATGGTGCAGCAGCAGGATTGTAGACCATTATTTCAGCACCAAGAGGCGGAGCCACAAATTGCGATGATTCAACAGTTACATATGGTGCAGCAGCAAGATTGTAGGCCATTACTTCAGCATCAAGAGGGGGCCAACTTAGCCAGCAATGTAGCTACACCTCTACGTCCGGTTAGCCCATCAAAAGATCGACAGGCTTGTCTGAATTTGCAGCAACTGAATCCTTTGTCAGCAGTACAGCAGAAGAATCCTGGGAATATTTCAGGAAGTGAAAGTCCGGAGGTTAGCTCGAGGAATCATGGCTCTGTTAATAGCAGCAAAAACTGATGGTTCTGAGGAACCTGGGTTGATTTTGGCAGAATGGTATATGCAGATAAAAACCTGGTTAGGACATAGTATGAAAATGTTGTCTTTTGAGTGGAACAAGTGGTGGAATTTTTACTGGATTTGTAAATAACCAAAAGCTCTAGTTATAGGTGAATAACAGTTTGAAAGTTGGTAGATTGGTTAGCCATGGCAATTGAAAAATAGGCCAATCTATTTTTATTTATTATTGGAGTAGATAGCCACAAATATGTCATTCGGCATAAGTGATTTTCCACTGATTTACATTTTCCATTAAGGAAAAGGTTTAAACATGATGTGTGATACTTTTGGTTGTTCGGTCTTAAAAAATTCTTGCCCAAGTGGTTATAGATTTTTTTTTTAAATCAAATGGGGCTCTTCTTTCACCAGTCAGATAGGGGGAATCCTTTTCCCTGCATCGTCCAGGTAGCGGTAATCCGAAAAGGGGAAGATGTGAGATAGATAGTCTTTTTAATAGTTACATCTTGCTAATAGATGTGTGTCTAAATCGGTGGTCGCCTCCTATGAATAGGAATACAAATGAATTAAGTTATTCATGAGAAATTTGAAATCAAATTGCAAAATGCTTTGTTCAAGTTCAATTTTGAACAAGTTTATTTTGAACTTTATATTATTTGATTGAAATTATTTGAGCTTAAATGAATTTAATAATAAAATATTATTTTTACTTATATATATATAGTATAAAATACAAATATTCAACCACATTAATAATTGTTAAGATTGTATGAAGTATGATATTTTGATTGAAGTAATTAATTTTTTTAGTATATGTTATTTTTAAGTAAATGTAATTGTTAATATTATATGGAAAATGTGTAAATATTTTTAATAGATTTAATGGTTAAAAAATTTATATTGACAAGTAGATTGATATCAAAAAAATTTTTTGGTTTATTTGTAAATAATAAAGATTTTATATGCTCAAATTTAAATGAAATAACAAATTATTTGAATAAGCTTAAATAAATTCGCTTAAATTCATAATGGTTGCTAGAAAAGAATCTAAAGATTTGGGCAACAAGTTAATTGATAATCTTCAAGGAACATTAAAGGCACATAAGCAAAGGTTGAATAAAAGAAATGAAGTTAAGCTAGCTAAACAAGCATTTCAATCACACACAATAACAAATAGCGAAGGAATAAGAAAAGAGAAGTTTTAGGAGTGTTGTAGAGGAATAAGTCATAATAATCCAAAAAGGAGGTTATAGAAATAAGAATCAAGAAGAAAAGGAAGATTCCAATGAAGAATAATAACCTAAAAAAAGATGACAAAATTCTAATGCCATAAGAAGGGGTGGGAGAAAAAGATTCAATAAGGCACATATTCAGTGCTATAAATGTTAAAACTTTGGCCACTTTACTGATGAATGCAAATCAAGAAAAATAAACAAGAAAGATGAAAAAGCAACTTGATTTGTCCAAGATGGAGATGATGATCATTTGCTATTAATGGTTACTTTAAGTACTTATGATTTGAAGCAAAACATTTGGTCCTTGGATTCTGGATGTTTAAATCACATGACTGGGAGGAAGGACTTATTCTCTAAATTAGATAGCATAGTAGCTTCCAAAGTAAAATTTATAGACAATAACATAATTATTGTTAAAGGTAAAAGAATTTTTTTAATTCAATAAAAGGATGGAAGTCATGCTTGTATAACAAATGTTTTATATGTGCTTGCCATAAAAAATAATCTACTAAGTTTGGAACAATTACTTGAAAAAGGATATTCAATGAATTTGAAGTATGGACACCTGATTATGGTAGATGTAAAAGGAATAAAAGTGGTGAAAGCTCATTTGTCAAAAGATAGAACTTTTAAAGTTAAAATTCAAAATGGAACTTACTAATATCATAAAGTAGCTATTAGAGATGACAATTAGATATGGCATCTTAGATTTAGCCATTTAAACTTTAGAAGTTTAAATCAACTAAGTAAAATGGTACATTGTTTACCCATTGTATATATGCCAAATAGGCTTTGTGAAGCATGCATGTTGGGCAAACAACATGGGAAGAGCTTTATGAAATTGATTTCTTATAAGACAATAAATCTAATGAAGCTAGTGTATTTAGATGTTTATGGTCCTATCAGTACAAAGTCCCTTCGTAAAAATAACCATCTTATCACATTTGTAAATGACTTCACTAGAAAAATATGGGTTTATCTTATAAAAAAATCAAAAGTATTTGAAACATTCAAAGTATTTAAGTAAATGATTAAAAAATAAAATGCATTAAAGATCCTGGGAACTAATGGAGGAGGTGAATATAACTCTAATGATTTTAAAAAATATTGTGAAGCTAAAAGTATTATTCATGAAGTTACTATCTTTTATACTTAGAAACAAAATTATTCTAAATATCGTTAGGAGTATGCTTAAAACCAAACATAAGCCTAATTACTTTTAAGGTGATACTATATCATATGATGTTTACATCCTTAAAACTCCTAAAAAGACTTACACTGGGAAAAAAAACCAAATATGAGTCATTTAAGGGTGTTTAGGTCATTATATCATGTTTATATACGAGAAGAGAGGAAGAAAAAGCTTGATGAAGTGAAAAGGCAATCTTAATAGGCTATTATTCTACTGGAAGGTATAAAATGATTAGTCCATCTAACCAAAGAGTGATTATATGTGGAAATTTAGAGATTGATGAAACAACTGACTATGATTAGAGTTCAGATGCTAAAATAAAAGAAATGGATGGGAAGTTTTTTATATTCAAAGAAAGTAACTCTAATGCTCTATCAATAAACCAAAAAAATTAGGAAAGAGTTATCAAGACAACATGTCAGATCTCAAAGAGAAAGAAAGCCTCCAAGTAGATTTAATAACTTTAAGCTATTCATAGATGACTTTATTAATGAAGAAGGTGATTTGGTGTACCTTGCTATTTTCATAGAAGTTAAACTTGTCAAGTTTGAAAAGCTAATTTAGATAAAAATATGAGTTAAAGCCATGAAAGAAGAATTAAAGTTATTGAGAAAAATGAAACATGGGAGCTGGTGGAATTACTTAAAGAAAGAGGCCTATTGATGTGAATAAGTTTATAAAACAAAAATTAAATTAGATAGGAAAATAAACAAGTAAAGGTGAGACTAGTGGCAAAAAACTTCCTATAATGACAAAGGTAGATTATCTTGATGGTTAGAGTTAAGACAATGAGGTTAGTGTTAGCCAATACAACTTTTAAAAGATTAAAAATATATTAATTGGATGCAAAATCTGCATTTTTTAATAGACCTTTGGATGAAAAGGTTTATGTATGTCAACCCCCTAGGTTTTATGTAAAAGCAGTGAAGAAAAGGTGTATAAATTGAAAAAAGCTCCATATAAGTTCAAATCAGATGAGGAGATAGACAAGTACAGTGGCAAAAGGCTTCTTACAAAGACTAGGGGTAGATTATCTTGATATTTTCTCACTTATGGCTAGAGTTTAGGTAATGAGATTTGTGGTAGCCATTGTAACTCTTAAAGGATGGAAAATGTATTAGCTAAGTTTAAAATATGCAATTTTAAATGAATTTCTAGATGAAAAGTTTATGTATGTCAATCTTTTTGGGTTTTATGTAAAGAGCAATGAAATAGAAGGTTTATAAATTGAAAAATCCTCTATATAGGCTTAAACAAGCACTAAGATCATGTAATAAAGGAATTAATTCATTCTTTCTACAATAAAGCTTTGAAAAATGTATCTGTAAGCATGGCTTGTATGTAAGAATTACAAAGTAAAGAACCATTTTGGTTGTGTGCTTATATGTTAGTGATTTATTGCTAACTAGAGACAATGAAAGTGAAATTGAAACTTTCAAGAAAGCATGAAAAAAGGAGTTTGAAATCTTTAACATAGGGCTATTATCTTAATTCTTAAAGATAGAATTTGAACAAATCAATAAAGCAATCTTTATGCATTAGACTAAGTATGGAACAAACATTTTAAAAAGGTTCAATATGATGCCATGTAATCTCTCTCAAACTCAATTAAGATTAGTTGGAATTGTAATTAGGCCAAGTAGGGACGGAATAATTGTATATTGCCTTACTTTGCACTTCTCATAATTTACCCTATCCCTAATTGCAAATCAAGTTGGTGCCCTATCTTCACAATCCATAAAGTATCAATGATTAGCAAGGAAATTTGAAAAAATTAAAAAAACTTAAAAAGCTAATAACTTATATATTTTAAATCCATACATAACTAACACATAATATTCAACATAATGCAACAACATAGGTTTAAAATCACACACAATTTATCTAATTAATCTTAAATTTAAAAAAATAATTAAAATACATGATCAATAATATTTCCTTAAACTTTTGTCTTCATCATTTTTAGCTTCACCATGTCTTCATTCTTCTATTCTTTGATTTTATTATCTTTTGCTTCATTATGTCATGAACCTTCTAATATAGAAATTCACTTTACAACACAAAAATGAAAAAAAAAAAGATAACTAATTAATGGGTGTTTAAAGAGAAGAAAAATTATAATCGCTCACAAGCATATATGCATTTAGAATATAGAACACCATTTATTGGGTGATTGATAGAATCATCAAGAATATGAAATGCTTGATTAAGTTGGAGATGAAAACCTTGCTTACTTACTCCATAGCGATACAATGCAGTGGTATGGGTAATGGTAATTACTTAAAACTTTTCACAATTATGATGTGACACTATAACTCTACCTTTCTCAAGTAGTTGAGCTAGATTTAGTAATATATTTTTCCTTTTTCAAACTCAGTTCATTAAATTATATTTAGGTAGATCTATTTTTTATTTTTAATTATGAAATTACTAAAAAAAGCTTATATTATTAGATTTTCATATAGAGGATAAAAACATAATTTTAATATATTAGAGCATTGTAGGGCAAAGCAACCTTATATTGTCATGTCCCTAAAAATTATTATGGATAAAAAATATACCTTATGCCTTGCCTTGCAGACTAAAAATTCATATCGAATCCTCCATAAGGTAAAATCCACTAGGCAAGCCTTAAATCCAAATTTTTATCATTCTTAGAGATAAGCTTGATGTTAACTAAAAAACAAAAGTCAAAGATAGTTGATCATACATATTTCAAACAAATTATAGGATGGTTAAGGTATTTATGCAATACTAAATTTGATATTACTTATGGAGTTGGCCTAATAAGTAAGTATATGGAAAAATCTCAACACTTTCATCTTTTACCTACTAAAAGGATCCTAAAGTACATTAAAGAAAAGTTCAAATGAGTAAAGGAAAAATTGAGCTTATATATTACAAGATAAAAGAATAAATTGTTGACATTCTAAATAAGCCATTAAAGTTTGAAAGATTTTAAAAGCTAAGAGATATGATAAATATAACATTAATAGAAATTTCAATTAGGAAGAGCTTGTTGTAATAATTCAAATTGTACAAAAGGGGTTGTCAATTAGATAGCTATTAGCTTATAATATGTTTTTTCGTGTATATAATGTGTAATATTATATATGATGAATAAGAGAGAATGAATCTATAAAACAAACTAAGGTAAAAGCCTGTGAAAAGTAATGTGAAGAGTTTTTCTTGATTTATGAATGTTGCTTTAAATCCATTCTTTCATTGTTCATAGCAATTGAATTAATTCCAATAAAATGATTATTTAAGCATAGTGAAGAGCAATTGATGAAGATGATCCTTATTAAGAAGTATGGGATAAGTTATTATAATTATGTCAACCAATTGAAAGATTCCTTAAATTGAAGAACTCTAGTAATAAAACAAATGTTGTGTCTATATCTTTAGCAACTAATATGCAAAAAAATGATTATCAGGAGAAATATGATATGATCTCTTCAAAATAATATTTTATGAGTTCTTATTGTTCAAGTAATGAAATTTCAACTTTTATGAGTTAGATTTAATAATTTTTACTACAAAAGTTAAAACTTCCAAAGTAGGCTTTATGACTATTTATTCTAAGATTGTGTTATTAGAAGGTTGTAGGATGTTATCAAAAGGGATTTGTAATGTGATGTTAAGAAATTTGTAAAAAAAAAAAAAGATAGGATATTATGCTTAGATGGCAAGGTTTTTCTTATGAATTATTTGTACATATATTAAGAAATATGCCATTTCATGATAAGATAGCATGGAGTATGTTTTTGCAAACTTACATATGAATGTAAATTTAATTAAGGAAATGTTAGTTTTATTATATATCTTATATATATTTTTTCTTATGATATTTGTTGTAATAAATGCTATTTCACCCCTAAAAAACTCATTATAAATTATTGTTAGTTGTTATATGTGTTAGATTAGTTATTAGATTTTCTAGATGGTAAAAATATGATGCCAATACTAATGTTACGTAATATGCAAGCTTTTAACTAAACACTCAACCTTCATTTGATCGGATTCATATAGCTTTAAATCAAAATCTGCAAGCAAAATAAAGGTTCTAACACATCATAGTTAATGAAATATACTTTTTTGTTTAGGTAACTTTCTTACCATCCACTTATAGTGAAATCTCAATAAAGTTATTTAAATTTGATATCCTTCTTATATGAGACACATGAATATCTCATATAAATAGTATTAGTTAAACATGATACTAATATAAATGAGAATTTATCTTTTGTATTTTTCTCTAGCTAGACAATATCCTAGCTTATGCATAAAATTGTAAGGGTTCAAAGTGTGCTCTTCTGTTCTATATTAGAAAAATGAAACCAAAGTTAAACATTTTTTTGACAAAGCATTATCTTAAAAGAAACTATAGAATTTTTTCTTGGTAAATGAAATTGCAAAAATTATTGCATAGGATGAAACAAACTTAATACCTTTTGTGGATAAGATAAGTTTTACTATTAAAACATACTAATTTATGACTCCTTTATTCCTTATAAAATATAAAGCAGTGAAGCTATCAGTGCTTTTAAACACATCAATTAGATACTTGAGAAATATGGATGGTCTCAATAATTTCATTTACATATAAAAACTATATTTTCTCTTGTAAAATAAATACATAAAAATTATATTTTTAACTTTTGTGTTCTTCATCATACAACAATAAGAAACAATCTTTATCCTATTAAATGTAGTGTGCTGCTATTCATAGAACTATAAAATTCATAAAAATAAAAAGAAAGATAATCTGTACTTTACATAAGAAATTAATAAAATAGAATTGAATATCTCATTTATTGGGGACAAATTAGATACTTTCAATTTTTGTTAGTTACTCAATGCACTTTTCCTAAAATTGAATCAAATGGCTCATTTGTAAATGTCAACCTATGTTACAAATGCTACAAACTATTCCCACCATGTAGGTATATAATAAAAGAAACATTGGTTCTTTCTTATTTAAGTTATGTACTATTACAAAAAAAAAGAAGAAAATATCATTTGGGATTGACATTAATTATTATAGTTCTTACAAAAAATAATACCACTTATTATATGTATAATATGCTCAGTGAACTATAATTTATTATCTTATCAACCTAACCAAAAAGAGTTAAATGTTCCTTTTTTGTAATTAGGCCTTCAATAATAAATCTTTCAATGATTTATTACAATTATATATGATATAAACATCTACCTTTCTTCAAAATATTATAGATATATATATATGGCTTAATGGAGTAATGCTTTCTCCATAATAATTACTTGTAATACTATAGAGATTATTTGCAAAATTTGCTATATTCACATTTCAATAGGATTATCAATATAAAATGCAAAAAAAAAAAAAGTTAGTTTGATCACAAATTATACATAGTTATTTAAAATCCATGGAGTTAAGTCCTATATTAACATCTTGTAATAACCCAATAAGTAGTGTAAGGCCAATTTCAACCTTACAAATAAAATTTATAATTATTAAAACAAAAGGTTCATAAGTGAATAATAGTTAATCCTTAATTGCATTACAGATAGTATTCAAGTTAGGAAAATAATTGCCTATTATTTTTGAAATCATTGAACTTTGGGATTGTAAATGCATATAATTTTTAACAAATGTAAAAATCTTATCACTTGAAGAACCTAATAAATTATCTTTCATTGATGTAAGATAATGGTTACTTAAAGCTCCAAAACTTGCATTTGACTTAGTTATAGAATGTAACCTTCAAAAGTTTACAAATCATGTATACCATGACATAATAATAATATTAAAAAATTAAATTCTTTTACTAATCTATAATGCAAGTTAAAGGAAAAATAAAAAAAAATTTCACGTACAAGAGTTCCAATTATTGTATGCATTTACTAATAATAGTTAATATTAATATCCTTTTTTTTTTATGCAAGCAACGTAAAATATATAGAACTAAAAATTGTAAGCCAAGAACAAATAAAGAAATAATTTAGTAGACATACCACAATTCTTTTATATTTTTTTCCTCTTTGTTATTTTCTCAAACTTGGATTTTAATCTTTTGCATGGTGACTAACTTATTTGATGAATAAGGATAGAACTTAAAATCATTATATTTGATTGAATATCTTCTTTATAATAATAAGTCCTATCATGAACAACATTAGCCTTGGAAGGAAATTGAGTTGAGTGTCTCGAATGAGTTGTCATTGTTCCAATTCTATTCATTAGCCTACTAAGACTATTTTTCACAAGTTCACTTGTTTTTTCAAATTTTGAAGTGATCTAAATAATACCATCAAATTGCTTATAAAGCAAATCATACTTTAGATTTTGAGGTTTAAGTTACTTTACATCATAACTAGTTTTGATGTAAGTATGTTTTCTTTTTATATTTATTTTCCATCTATTTAATAAACATTTAAAAGGTACCTCCCTCACTTCTTCGTAGGATAAAATAGATAATCCCTTTGAACTAAAACAAATGCAAGTGTAATCTACATCAAAGTTTACTTTATTAAATAAGACTTCAAATATGATTTCCTTCAATTTATCCCCTATTATCATATCTTCAAAGACATTATAGATGCAAATAAAACTTTCATCATGGATAACTCATAAGATACAATTGACTTTTCTAATAAACTCTTCTTGCACTTTTAACAACTTTTCATGAATGTAAGAAGAAAGAATTTTGTGCTATACGCAAGAATAGCTAAAAATGATTAAAAGTTAGCTTTAAACTCCTTCTTTGCTTTATGTTGCAATGCATTTTTATATTGATCAACAAACTATTTTAATGTTGTTTGGCAATTCACATATTTTAAAAAAAATAGTCATACTTTTACTTTGTTATGTTATAAAAATACATGCCTAAAAACTACCTCTCACAAAAGTAAGAACCTAAAGATGTTACTCCAAAAACAATCTTTCCAATCATTTATTATCCTTTAAGCCAAATTGTTCCATATCTTTTTTTAATCCATTTCACATTCAATTATGGTTAGTGAATTGTAAGTAGAATTTTTCAAACCATGTGTAATTATTTCATACTCAGAATACCTACTCAATTTTTGAGAAAATTTTTTTATAATATGCCATAAACATTGATGATGTCGAGTGAGAGGGAATACAATTTCAATGGTATTTTGCATGATCTTGCATTAATCTATCATTGTACCTTTTGGTGGAATAGTTTTTATGTAATTCACCTATACATGAAATAAGCAAACAAAGGAATTTGTTTCTTCATATGATAATAGTGCACAATTAAAAAGTATAGATGGTTTACACCAATAAATGCAACAAATGGCATTTTATATTGGTTAGTGATCTATGTCATGTCAAATATAATAATATCACTAAATGATTCATATGTAATTTTACTTTTTGCATCTGCCCAAAAAATATTTTTATGCAAAAGCCTTGATCTAGTCTAACAAATAGTAGAAATTATTATTTTGCTCATACATCCTTTCAAAATATTTGTTCAAAATATTTATGAAAGTATTATCATTTATATCTTTTCCAATTAATCATCTTTTTTATGAATGTAATTTCCATAATGTTTCCTATGACATAAGATTATCATGGCTTCCTACCTTAACCATAAGAGTTTGAAAATTTTTTGTTCAACCTTATACTAGTTTCATCATTCAATTTTAATATCCTTTTCACATACATGTCCATAGTAATATTATTTCTAAATAACCTGGCTTTACTTAGACTTATTTTGTGGGTTTGTTATAATCAAGCTTAAAAAATATTATTCAATATACAATGCCATTAAATAAACTAACACTAATCTTAACATCACATTTTTGCTTCATAGATGGAATATTTTTTATAGGTTTTTTCCTATTATTTTTACTGATCCTTTCTTTAAAGCATATAAGTACAAAATAATGCATCTTTCTATTCTTTCTTTTATTTGTTCTTGATGAAATTGAATCTATCCTTCTTGGTATATTTAGAGTAATATGTTAGAACATTTTTCTTAGATTTAAATTCCATTTCAAACTCTAGAGGCTTGACAAGAATGGCTTCCAATTTAGTGTGCATTTCACTAATATATTCTATTAAAATTTGGAATACAATATTTTCTTCACAACTATTTCCATTTCCTGCGAGATAAGCAACATTATGTGTCACCCATTTCCAATGAAACTAAAATGTTATAATCAACATTCATTTCAACAAATCTACCCCCTTAGGCTAATTCTTATCAATTAAATTTGTTATAAAGATGAAAGTAAAAATTATAAACTTATATATGATAATTAGTTCAAATTTATTGGTGTTTGAGTTAAGAGACTTGGGTTTAGGCATAAAGGTGATGTTGATTAGTAGGTTAAATATGAACTTCATACTTTATGAAATTATCAATGTGCTTGACGAAAAAGGTGTTAAAGTTATGAGTACAAGTTTTTACAGCCTTGGATATAAAACTTTCCACATAGTTTATCCCTAGGTACAATATTACTAAATTATTAAAACTTAACTTGAATTAGATAATACTGACACCTTTTCTTATTTATCATTTTCATGACTTTTTTCTCAAGTTAAAATTTCAAGAGTTAGAGTAAAAATTTCAAAGGTATATTAAAGACTTCAAGATTTAATTGCTCTAATACAAGATTAAGGTTATTACTTAGCATGAAATTAATTGTACTTAATTACTTTGGTGCTAGATATCTTATTATTAGGAAATGATTAATGATAGGCTTAGTTAAGGTTAAAGAACATAAGCACTTGACAAATTGGTTTAATTAATATTATTAATAAGTTAGGTTGTGTTTGTTTTATAGTTATTTTCCTTTCTTTTTTGAGGTTTTGGAATCTTTTGTAAAGAAGCATGATTATTTCTATAAACTATGTATTAGCAATATAAAATAAGAAGGCTAAGAAAATTTAGAAGTAAGTGAAAAATAAATATAAATAGGAGGTGTGTGTTTATAAGAATTTTAAGTGTAAAAACTACCCATTAAGCGTATTTATCTATAAAATATCATAATCACATCAAATTATAAATGTTTTAATGCCATCATAGATTTTTTTAGAAATAATTAAGTGAATAATAATAAATTGGAACAAAGAAAATATAACAAAATTTAGCAAAAAAATATAGAAATTAAAACTTACAATAGTGGCTGATTTCAATTATACAAATGATTTCCTTTCTATCTCCTTTATATTTCACATTCCTTTTTCTATACTTTTTTTTTTTAGTTTTTCCCTTTTTTTATCATGAAGGAAGTAATTTCTCTCCCTCTTTTCTTGCCATTGTTTTCTCCCTACCCTATCATCATTTTCATTCTTTATTTTCTCTTGGTGTAGCACGATAATTTTTAATTTTGGCACTTTGCCTTGTTAAAAAAAAGAAGGCTTTTTTTAGGGGCTTGAAAATAAGAAGGCTAAGTTAGTAAATTTTATTAAGATGGAAAGGGTAATGAATATAAAGGAGTGCAAGTAGCACTACTTATAAATATTCGACTTAACTTTTATCGATAAAAAAGTTGAGACAATAGATCTACTTCTTACCCTTAAAGGAAAGATTTCTTTATTGGTTCATAATTACTCATTTTATTTTGAAATAATTAACTAACCAACATTTAGATCTTAGAGGAAAGGGCATCATACTATGATACATTTGAATCCAAGAAGAAATAACATACCATGATTTTTTAATGTATGTTTACATTTGGAGAATCCTCTGAATCCTTTAACATATTTTTTTGAAAAATGTATAAGAGTCTGGTAAGTTGAAAACTTCAATTTTAAATTTTAATATTTAATTATTAACTATGAAAGTTATGCAAAAGTATTTAGTTGCAGTTTTAAAATTAAAGGTACCAAAAAGAAAAAGAATTGCATAAAATAATATTAATAGGTAATGTTATTAGCATATAAACTAGTTGGCAATAGTTAACATTTAGAGCAAACATAATATTTAGTCCTTCTTTTATAAAAGTAAATATTATTACAACCATTAAATTTTATAATTAGCATTATTAATTCTTTATTTTTATTTTTAATATAATTATTCATCTCTTTCTTTAAATATAGTATTATAATATATGGTGAAAAGAAGGAATATAACTAAAAAGTATGTATGTATTTAACATTATTAAGATAAAATTTAACAATCGACTTTAAGGAACCAAATGGGAAATTAAATATGGGCTTTATCATTTTAAATAGCTTTTTATGAAAATATAAATTGGATTAATTATTTTTATGGGTTCATTATTATATAATTCAATTTATGTAGGCTTATATACGCTTTTCATGATAACTTAACTAATATACAAAATTATTAGGTTATCACCTTTTTATTATCCAAGCCTAATTCTATTATGTGTTCCCATGTGATTATATAGCTTCCTTCACTTGGTTTATATTTTAGAAATGATAAATTAGGAGATCAAGAAAACTTATAAAGCTTGATTAGTTTTTGAATTAAATAGGCTTTATCATATTTTATTTTAACCATTGGCTATTAACCTATTTAAATATCTTTTACTTAATGGTTAGTTAAAAAGTAAAAAAAATTGAATATTATTTTGTTTTATAACCTGTATTTCATTATTATATATTAAATAATAAGATTTCTTGATGAGGAGTTAATTTTAGGCACCATTTTACTTCTAAAAACATCTTTAAAGTGCCTTATTATTATTTAGAATTTTGTCTTATAGCAAAAAATCAAATCTACCAGTTACATGAAAAAAGCAAGCAACTTGCTCTTTTGAGAAAAAGTGCAAACATGAAAAAAAACTAAAGTTAAGTTAGATTTTGCCCTACCCAATCAACAAAAGGAGCTTGTGGGAAAAAATAACTTAGCACTTTTCTATAAATAGCTTTCAACACTTGAAGGAAGAGCTTAATGATCTTAAACTTGAATGCTTTATTGCTAAAGCTTTAGTCTTTTCATTTATCCCCCTTATTTATTCAAATGCATTGTGGTTTTAACTTGCAAATCTATACTCAAAGAATTTTGAGTGATTTATTGTATAACCTTTAATAATATTGTGAGGATTCCTTCGTAATTATGAAATTTAAGTATAGATTGTGAGAATCTTATAAAATTATGTGGGTGATTAAAATTCTAGTACAAATTGGGTGAATCTTATAAAGTTAAGTGGCGAATTAAAATACTAGTAGAAATTAGGTGAATTTTGTAAAGCTAGGTAGTGGATTGAAATTATAGTGGAGATTGAGTGATTCTTGTAAAGTGATATAGGATTTGACTTAATTTTTATGAAAAAGAGCAAGTGTGATTAATGTCAAAAGGTAAAATTAAAGGTGCTTAATGGCGTAGAGCTTGCGGGCTAAATGAATTGATTTATGAGCTTTTATTGAACTAGATAAAAAAAATTGTCATTAAAAAATAAGGCTAAATAAGGTGGCCTATGTGGCTCAGGGATAAAAAAATGATCGATTTATAAGTCTAAATGAGCTAATTTTTTTAATTTTTTTATTTAATAATTTAATAACATTTGTATTTTAAAAAAAGAAAGTAACTTACTAATTATTTTTATTTCATAACTTAATGTAAAATATAATTTTGTTGTTAAAAAATTAAACATAAATACTTAAAGTAATTAGATGTAATGAAATAAAAATTAAAATTAAAATTAATAAACATAAAAATAAATATAAAAATACAAAATATAAAAAATAATATAATAAATATAAAAATAATAAATAATAAAATATAAAATATAAATTAATATTAAAAAATAGGTTAACCCATGGGCCAATTTGGTAGGCTTATGAATTGGATTAAGCTAATTAAAACAAGCCCTAACCAACTAGGCCTAATCAAATTTTAGCTTAACCCGATCGTTAAACACTGTTAAGTGAAATTTGATCACGACTAATAAATATCTCAAGTGATACTTGGTAGTTTACAAAGATATGAGTAGGCTCAAAAAGCATTCCTTTTAACCTATCGAACTTTAATAAAAATCTTGTGTTCACTCTTCTTCCATGTCCTTTGATATTTACAAGTTTAACTTTTCAAGCTTTTTGAATCTTATATATTTTGAGGATTTGATTTTGACCATATGATCTGTGAAAATTTTAACATAGAATAAGCAATAAGAGATTCTTGATAGTATGAATAGAAAGTCATTAAATTGGACAATTATTCTACCGAAATCCATAGTATGAAAAGAAAAGGTACAATAAAGAAATTGTTTAAAAAGATAATGAAAGAGAAAAAACTAAAATGGATAAAAAAGAACATACTATGATCCCTTTTGTTGAAGGAGTTAAAATAGAGTAAGGAAGAAAAATAGTTAGAGAAAAAGAAAAAGAGGTTGAAAAGCAAAAGAAAATAAAGGAAAAGGCAAAATAAAGGTGTCATGCCCCTAGGAATTTAAAATTTTATTTATTCATTTAATCATCTATTTATTATTTTATTTATTAATTTGCTTTCGTGGCATTCCTTGAGTCCTAAGAAATTTAAGAGAAAGAAAAGTAATGACTTGTCAAAATAATCAATTTGGTAAATAGTCAAAGAAATGAATGTGTGAGAAAGTTACAGTAAAAAGAAGAGTTAATCAAATTGATAGAACTTAATAATGACTTGGGGTAGAAAGAATTTATATGGTATTTGAAAGCTAAATAAGATTAGTGTTGAGTATGTAAGTGTGAAGGAAATTTGATAGCTTATTTCCCAAATTTCCCTTTGGGCTTTTAACCTTAATATGTATTCTTAAAATTAGCACATTTCCCCATCTCTTTTCTAATAAATATTTTTAATCTCTTTTTCCTTCCCTTTTTCTTCTTCAATAAGGCAAGAACCATTTTATTAATCTACCTTATCTTTTCATCTTCCATTCAAGTAAGTAAGGTAACAAATTTTATTCCTTTATCTTTATTAGAGTCTTCTTCTACTCTTTTATTTGGATTTAGGATGATTTAGATATATTGGTTTAGGAGAAATTTTGAAACCCTAACTTTAGATCTTTAATTTTTGATCGATTAACGGTCAGTAATCCATGATTTCTTCAATCTAGTGACTCCTTTATATAAGGTGAGCATTAATCTATCTAAACTTTAATTTAAATCCATCCTTTTGTTTAGGATTGATATTTATTGAGTTCTTGAACAACAAGTTTGAAATGGCACTATATACTTTAACATTGGTGCTAAAATTGATGGGTTTTGTTGTTTAAGAGTTATAGTTATGAGATTTGAAAGTTTAATGATGATATTATATGATAAATATGAGATTTAGCTATTGAGAAATTCAAATGGAAAGCAATTTTGTTGAAAAAGATGTAGATCATGATGTGATAATTGATTACATGGTTAACTATGTTTAGCAGAATTGCTCTTTGGGTTCATGTAGTAAACTACATAATTGATTATAGGTGTCAGAGTTGCTTTTCAGAGATATAAAGGCTACCTAGCTTATACTATTCTCTTTTTAGAGATATAAATAAGAAAATTCCCTCTATTTGAATTCAAATAAAATTCAAAAAATGAAAATTCTAAAGAATAAAAACTTAGATTTTGGATTCTAGTTCAACATTTTGAATTTTCAAAATATTGTCATTTTCCACCTTATTAAAAAGCCACTTAAGACTTATAGATTAAGCTATATCAAATTAATTACAACTAGGATTTTTATTTTTTTAATAATACATATTTTATATAACTCCCTTTATAAGGGCTTAAGACTTAGAAAATTTTTAAAAAATCCTAGATGATAAGCCAAACAGAAATACAATTATTATTAAAGTTAACAATGAGCTAAATAAAAACATAAAATATGTTAAGGCTTTTATTATGCTATGAAATGATGATAATTTAGTGTTAATCAAGATAATCACAAGTTTATATCAAATTTGTCTACTTATCTATTATATGATAGTATGTCTAAACTACCTATTAATGGTAGGACAATTACATGTTTAATTCATGAGTTTTACATGATATTGGATGCTATATTCATATTGTATGAAAATTTAGAAAAAAATTATTTGATTGATATACCAAGTCAGACTTTGTTTATATTTGAATATATGAATATTGTTATTATTATGGCAAAGTGACTAGAATGCTAGTTGAAGCACTTAGGCTATTGTGGTAAATGATTCATTGAATGTGCTTAATGATGTTGGTGCAGATAATATGTGTGTGTGTGTGTGTGTGTGTGTGTGCATGCATGTTTGTGTGTGTGTGTTATATGTGTGTATATATATACACTATTACTACTTATGTTAGGTCTGTGGGCTTGTTTATGCTAATGACATGAAATTGATATAATTATTGAAATGACTTGATACGTTGTAAATTAATACAAGAATAATAATTGTGAGGTGAGGATGTTTATGACTATGATGCAATTTTATACATTTGATTCATATGCCTATTTGTGAGGGGATAAAACTAACCTTGAAGGAATAAAGTTAGGGTTATAAAGGACAAGGCTGAAAGGAGTCACAAAAAGGTTTATTTAATTATTGTGCTTGAATTATATTGATTGCTTAGACAATTATTCTATGATTAGTATATGGGATTATGAATATAATTTGATTGCATATAGAATTGAGATCCTATCTTTTATATTATCACTTTGCTAACAATTAAGGTAATCCCTACAATGAGCATATAAGTATATATTTTTTGTGTTCCCTAAAAGGTTGATAGGTGAGTTTAAATCCAATCCTTGAAAAGTAACCTCTTTCCTTCCTTAAGGTATGAAAAAGCTATCTCTTTACTTGTAAATGATACATTAGTTTAGTATAGTTTAAGTTATAAATAATTGAATTTCTATTTAGTTTATTTGAATCCAATTTCTATATTGTTATTTAGATTATTTAATCACCGTGATAATACTTATTTTCTTAGTTATTTACTATGAAATCAAGTGAGAGATTGTAAGAATTTTAATGGTTTTAAATAGTTAATTAATTGATTTAAAAGCATTTTAATTTATTTAATGGTGAAATTGCAAGGGATATAGTTTTTAATTTATATTATGAATTGTTTTAATGTTTTTAATGAAAATTATGGCCATTAATTAAATTAAAAGAGTTTTAATATACTTAATGGTAAGGTTTTAATGTCTTTAATGAATTTTATGGCCATTAATTTAATTAAAAGAGTGTTTTAGTGCACTTGATGGTCAAATTTCAAGGGGTAGGGGTTTTTATTTACATTCTGAATGGTTTTAATATCCTTAATGAAATTTCTGATCATGAATACGAGTGATAGACTTTAATGTAATACATTATAGGCTTTAATGAGACATTATAGGCGTTACATGGAATTTTTGCATTAACAGTGAAGGGTTTAAAACTCTCCTACGAATAACTTTATTTTTCTCTTATGAGATAGGTACTTCTTTTGTTCCTATTTATCGTTATAGTTAATTGATTTCACATATATTAAGAAAGAAGTTTAATTTATTTATTTTAAATAAACTTTTTAAGATTATCCTTTATACACAAAATTCAAGATAGTGAAAATAGAGATATAAATATAATGGAATAAATGTAAATGGGTTGGTTGCATAGAATAATGAAACATTCATTAATGAAGAAGAAGGTTATTTTTGAAAAAAGAACATTTAATGATTCATTAGAATTCTAAAGTAACAGATAAAAAGGAATAAAAAATTTCTTCAAAATGCGACAGATAAAAAAGAATGGAGGGAGTAGATTCTAAGAATTGATTATAAGAGTTTTCTAAAAGTGATCCTAAAACTAGAAATACTTGCAGCTAACATTGTATTAAAGAGAAAATAACTCTATCCAATTTGATCAAAATATTCAACCTTTTGTGTGGATACCATAAAGATGCTACCTGTTTGGATAATGACTGTGATTTGTCATCTAGTTCATATGTCCATGATGAGTACTATTTGTGATTATATTGTTTGAGTATTCATGAGTAAACCATTCATGTCTAAAGCAAACATAATTTGTACCAGTGTTCATAACTCTGTCACATTAGGATCCACTATATCTCATATTCTTACATGCTACAAAAGTATAAATCTTAACATTGATTTATGTTTCTTTTGCAGCTAGCTAGCACTGTATTGAAAAGAGAATGACTTTATCCAATTTAATTAAATTATTTGAGGATACAATTGAGATGCTGGTCCTTTAGACAGCATTTGTGATTTTTCATCCAATTTATGTGTTTATGATGAGCATTATTCATGATTGCACTATTCAAGTGTTTGTTATTAAATCATTCATGGTTATTGAAAGCATATGCAATTTGTACATACATTTATGAGTCTATTGTTTTAGGATCCACTATCTTGGAATCTTTCATTCTACAAAGGTATAAGTCTTAACACTGATTTATGTTTCTTTTTAATGGATTTGTTGATAGGTTTAATTTTTTTTAATTTTCCTTTATACTTTCTACATTCGAAACCTAACACTCTATAATTGAAGGAAGGAAGATGTATTCCATGCATTTCAGGATTGTCAAGAAAATAAAAAGATTTGGAAATGTTTGATAAGTTAATATAAACATGTTGAGCTTTTTTTAGTTGCATGGTTAAGAGTGGTTTAACATTAATTAGTCTACAAACATTGGTAATAATATGGGCATTGAGTGGAGTGTAGTTTACAGTTCAACTATATGGCATATTTAGAAGTGGAGAAATGCTATTGTGCTCAACATTGAGCATAAGAAACCTTATGATGCGATTGGCTATATTTTAAGGATGGTGAAAGGTACATTTCATGCTTTTTCAAAGGAAGGAAGATCATTCTTACAACTTGAAAATTTACAACTCCAAGTGAGTTGGCAATGCTCGTTGAAAGGTTAGGTTAAAGTTAATATTAATGGCACTTTTAAAATTAATCTAGGATTAGTAGATTGTGATGGTATTATTTGGAATAATGAAAGGAGATGATTAAATGGTGTGTTTTGTACTTTAAGTATTTGTTCTTCACTAGCAACTGAATTATGGGGAACTTTTCATGGCTTATCCTTGGATAGGATCTCAAATACAAGTTAATTATCTTGGAGATGGATTTGAAACAATTAGTTAATTTACTCATTAGAGAGAGTCTTCTTCCTTTAACCTAACATCATTCTTTTTTAATTAGATGTCATTCTTTAATTCAGCTAAGATGGAAGCTTCTTGTTAATTATAGGTATAGAGAATAGAAAAGAATAAGTGTGCGGATTGGCTAACATTCTTTAGCCTTATCCATAAACTTGGATTGTAGATTCTTGAGAGTTTTCATACTAGTTTAAGAAGAATAGTTTACTTTTTAGTGATATTTTTAGGATTTGTACTTTTTATATAGTTTGTATGTTCTTTCCTTTAGGCTTAGACCTTATATATTTACCAAAATAAAAAATGAACTTATTTTCAACAAAATCTAATTCAATTTGTCTTTTTTTTATTTCTACTAAAAAATTATGATTTTATAAAGGATAATATTATGAGGAGCCTGACCTTTTTAAAGATTGTATGTTTCTATTATTGGATTATATTTAATACATAATATTTGGGTCTTTAATTTAAATTTACTTGTTTTGAAATTTGAAAAAAAGCAATTCAATAGTAAAATATTCAGTCTCTTGAGAAGTGGCATCCCTTAGATCATTACATTTTTATAAATTAAACCCTACAACTTATATCTTGTTTGTGAATCTTATAATCTTATAATAATTATCATATTGTGTCCATTTCTCTTGTTATCACTATACCATCCTATTAAGAATTGATAGTTTTTTGATAGAAAACTTTTTTTTTTTTACTTTTACACATGTCAAGTTTTACATTGAAGTTGAAATTTTTTTTCCTACTTACCCTAATCTTCTTATGTTCTCTTTTTTTATTTCTTTATTTCTATGTAATTTTTTTATATTTTAAAATTTATTATATTATAACTTACATATTATTATTTTTTATTTTATTAATACATGTTTTTTCCTTTTTTTCTACCTATATTGATTATTTATAATTCAAACAGTAATTATTATTATGCACCATATTCAAGATAAATCTAGAAAAATTTATTTGTGGGAATAATATATACATACAAAAACAAACTATTAAATTATTATAAAAATTAAATATATAAATAAAAAAAATTATTTTGGCTTTCAATTTCTCATTTACGAATATTTGTGTGTGTGTAATAAATTAAACTTTAAATATTTTTACTATTGTTTAAAGTAAAAAAAATCTTATCACTAATTAAAAATATATAGGGGCAATCTTAATATGAATTGCAAGGACATAAATTACAATTAATATATTAATATTAATATAATATATACACATGCATAATTTTATGTATTTTTGTGGAGGCAATTATTTGTACAAGTGAAATCTACCCTTAGCTATTATCATACATACTATGTTTCTTTTTTTATTAATATTCTTTTGTTTATTTTTATTATTTATAAGTTAAACACTAATTTAAGGAAATATAAATGTAACATGATATATTTTATATTTAATATAAATAAGTTAAATTTTTAATTTGATTGAGTTAATTTACTATATATTCTATTTTTAGCTATTATTACTTTATAACTCATGTATTGTCTCTTCTCTTTTTATTTATTTTATTGAATATTTTTCTCTTTTCTTTTCATATTCACCTATGTTGTTTATGACTCATATACTAATAACATATAATAATATAAATAGATACAATATATTTAAAATTTATTATAAAAATATTTTAAATAAGTTACAAATTTAATGTAAAAGGTATTAATTTAATTAAGTAATCAAATATTTTTATTTTTGTTAGAAAACTAAAATCAAATTCAAACTTTGTCAATGATATCAATTCTCAAGTGATTAGAATTTTTTTTTTTCAAAATTTTACAACTCATGTAAAGCTCCTTTTCCTTTTATCTATTTTATTATATGATTTTTTTTATCAACTCATGTTATTTATAATTCATCACCAATAATGCAATCTGACTCAATAGTATAATTATAATACAATATGTTTCCTTTTTATTATAAAAATATTTGAAATAAGTTAAATTTGATTGAAGTAATTAAATACATATCATATTATCAACTCTTATTATTTTAAAACTTTGCACTATTTTTTATTTACTCAATTTTATATTTTTTTATATTCACTTCTATTATTTATAATTTATATTATTACATTGGTAAATAGGATACATAAATATAACATAATGTTTTGATATGTCGAGAATTTACAGCTTAAATGATGATTCTTTTTCTTTTATATGCTTGATTGCAAATTTTTTCTTTTTATATGTCCATTTATTTATTTATAATTTATGCACTAAAATTATTAAATAATATAAATATAATATATTTTATTTTTATTAAAAAATGTAAGTAAAAGTTTATTATAAAAAGTAAGGGTGGAAGTCAATCGGTTAAGGTCAATTAGGGCTAATTTCTAACCCGATTGACTTTAATTGAAATGCAGCCCAATTACACTTAAAATCGATTGAATTGCAATGTTTACCCATGCCAAATTGACTAAATCAATTCTAATTAGGTTCAAGCCGTTTATTTCAAGTGGCATTAGGTGAAAATTGCCTAGAAATTGGCAAAATTCACTTAAACACTTGATTACATATATAATACAATTCTAACACAATTTTGGTAGCAAATTCAGCCTAAGAAGAAGGCCTTCAATGTCAATCACAAAATAAGCCACTATTTAATGGCAAAATTACACAAAGTGACAAACCATTAAGCTAAATTTAAATTAAATGGCTAGATGTAAATCAAATTTTGCTAATAATATTTAACATAAAAGTTATCCACTACAAAAAATGCTAACATGTCCCAATATCAATATCAAAGTACCATCAATCAACTATAATAACCATAACATAAGCTACGAAATTAAAGCTTATCACTTGCAAAAGCTTTGAAATCATAGCATATTATATAAGCACTTCAATGGCTATTTTTTTATATCCACACTAAGCAAGAATTAATAGTTTGAAGCCTAAAGCATCTTAAAATCCAAAAAATCAACTAGTTAACTAAGTTAGCATTATTTTTCCATTTTTCTACCCTTGGTAATTTATGTGTGCACTAATATGTACCACTAATAGGCTAGCATCACCAAAGAAAAAATAGTGCTAGCCCTCACTGTATTATCTACAATCATACTATGGATAAAGTCATAAAAGTGTGTGTGTGTGAATTAAAACTAAAAGAGTTGTAGTTGAGATATCTATCTATATATGATGGTGCCTCCATTTACTATCAAAAGTGGGCACCATAGGTTGAAGCACAACTATAAATGATAAAAATTATGAATGACATTAGACTAGTTATTATTTATTAAAATTTAAAATTAAAATAATATGATGAATTAAAGTTAATGTATGATAATAAATAATGTTAGAGAATCTTATCAACCTCTAGTCAACAACTATAGGACGCGACTGTGATCCTTCTATACTTTGTTAATAACCTTCTATAGTTGAGCTTACAGCAAAACCTCCATTTCCATCTCCTTTACTAGCTACCACCTTTGATTCAAATTATTTACAAAGAAATTAGAAAGTAGTAAGAAATAACTAGTATTGATAAAATGATAATAGATAAAGAAGTATGAGTTTAAATCTTGATGGCGAAAAGAACAAAGCATGATGACATTGAACTACTTTAGCATAACAATATATTGGCCTAAATTTAGAATTATTCTTTGAAAAAAATTATTAAATATTGATGAATTACATGTGATTGATCCATATAATTTAGATTCCATTACTACACTTTTCCCTTCCTTCTTATTATCCATCTAAAATTCACCTTGTTTGGGGGCAAAAATTTAACCACACCTTTGAGGTGTGCTCTTACATGACAATAGGTCAGGGATATTTGAACATTTGTTCAAAGGCAGACTGCACCTTTTTTCTTCTAAACATACCTTAAATAAGAAATTGCTAAAAAAGTAAATCACTAATGAGCTAAGCTCAAATTCAATAAGACACTTACATTTATCTCCCTGATTATTTATGTCCCGGCAGCAAGTTAGCCCATAATATATGAAACACTGATTTAGCAATTATTTGATGATGCAAATTTTCATAAAAGCAATACCATTCGAGTAAAGCTTCCTTTTATATTTCTTATAATTGTTCTTTTCCCTTGAATCATACCAAGATAGTATATCTAAAGTTCAAAACTAAATAGTAAGAAGAATGACTCTTAAAATAATACAGGATAACTTAAGTTAGCTCAAAAACTAGGGATTTAACAAGGCGATAAAAACCCTAAGAGATTCCTTCTAAGGATATCTCAAGGATTAAAATCATGCCAAATGGTTCCACCTTTATCTCCTTCTCAAATCGCAAATGATTGAGGATTTAAAAGTTTGTTAAATCTTCCTCTAAAGCAAATCAAGTAAGAACTAAAAATTTGGTTAATAGACCAAGAAAATATTGCTTTGGAAGAATTAATTCTAGAAGGAATTCAAGAACTGAGTCTTCAATAGGATTTACATCTTCTAGAAAATATTTTTCAAATCCTTTAACAATCATCATTGATTTAAAAGGTATTAATAATTCTTCAAAGGTCTCAAGACCAATTTATGGTCAAACCATCCAAATAGAAGAAAAGGAGAAGGATGGTGGATTAATAGGACACGAAAGTGACTATAAAGGAACTTCTGATTCTATTGAGTCACCCACCACCTCACAAATATGTCCTAATGATCCTATTTTACTATGAATTGTGAAAAATAATTCGAAATAAATAAGGAATCTTTGAGGAAAGAACCTTCATCAGAGAACTTGATTTTTAAATAAATATAAAGGGCAAAATAGGATAAATATTCAGGAAAGATATTATAAATATATGAATCTATTTCAAATAGATATATCTTTCTTTAAATGGTTTGAAATGTATGTTGAAATAACCAAATGGATTATCCTTTTAAGGAGTTAAAATCTATTGGGGTAATCGCCAGCAAAAAAGAGGAATGGATCACTAGCAAAGGGGAGAAGCTCATTTCAAACCTTCCTCCAAAAAGATCATTCCAAATTGCAACAATCGACCTAAATAAGCCAGTCATAGCATTACCCTTCAAGGAGTACAAAGAAAGAGAAGTGGCTATAGTAAAGGATGTTGCTTCAATTATTGAAAAAAATAACTATACTAACAGGTATCTCTAAACTATTGGAACTTATATATTGTTTGTTGGAAATTCTGACAATTTTTGAAAGTTTGCAAGAGAATCCTTAGGCATAAAGAAGGTTGAAAACTTTTTGTTTTAACCTTACCAAATCCCTCTTGAAAAATAAATAAGATTTTCCAAAGAATCAGCTTTAACCAAGGTAAACCAAATGATAGAAGAGTTGAACCAGAAACTGGGCTAAGTGTATGTTGCTGAGTCAAAAACACCTAAGTTAGTTAAATCAATAATTAGAAAACTCATAGGAGCCCTTATTATTTTGAAATATCTTCAGAAGATTATCAAATAAACCTGAACAAAAGAGAACCTAGGGAAACTAATTAGAGAGTACCTCAGAAATTGTATTATCTAATAGCTAGTTACCCTGACTAAATTATAGAAGAAAAATTAAAGATTATTCAGAATTCCTACAACAGGAATAATATTTATGAATGGAACATAAATGACAAATTTGAATATGAAATCCTTAATACCTTCTAACAAATGGTGATGGTCAACACAACCTACCAATTAAACCATAATTATGATGATACAATAGTCCTTCACTGCTTAGTTGTAGGTTTTACTGGACAGTTAAAATGATGGTAGGATGATCATCTTATAGAAATAGAGAAAACTCAAACAATAGAAGCTATTAGGCAAGATAGAAATGGATAAATAATCTTAGGATTTAATGGCAAGCCAATTCTTGATATTGTAAATACATTGATTTATACCATAGGTAGACACTTCATTGCTAACCTAACCTTTTAGAAGGATAAATTAGCTAAACTCCTTTCCAATCATAAGTGCAAAACTCCATTTGATTTCAGGTGGTATAAAGACATGTTCTTTACCAGGATTTTCACTAGGTTAGATAGCAATTAGCCCTTTTAGAAAGAAAAATTCCTTGTAGGACTCCCAATAACCTTAAAAGATAAGGTGTGAGAAAAAATTAGAAGCCGCTATAGTGACCAAATCCCTTATGATCATCTTACTTATGGTGAACTAATAAATTATGTTCAAAAGGTAGTTTTAAAATATGTTAGGATGATAAAATTCAGAGGCAGCTTGGCAAAGAGAAAGCCTAAAATAGGAGAGAGTTAAGAACCTTCTATGAACAATTTGGTTTCACCTATCCAAAAACTTTCAAACCAAAACATAGGAAATAGGCTAGACAACAATTGTTTGAACCAAAAACTCAACCCCAGCCTAAACATCATTCAAATAAATATCAAAAGAGGAAAACCAAACCTAGATATGTTCCACCTCTTTATCAAGCTCAAGTTATTAGGCCTGTGTATTATAAGTGTAATAAACTTAGACACATTGCTAAATATTGCAAGTTGAAAAGGAGAATAGAATAACTAAAGTTGGATGAATTTATCTCAAACTAAATAATCAATCTTCTTGCTAAGGAATCTTTGCAATCATAATAAGAATCAAAAGCAGAAGAAGAAAAGCAAGTACAACAAATGTCTCAACTCCCTGAAAATGATTAAATGTCTTCAAAGGAATTACCCTCTCAGATAGAGGTAAATATGCTTAATGCAGAGCAAGACTTGCTCTTTGACATCATTAGTGACTATCCTGATAATGATAAGAAGTAAGGATATCTTTAAAAACTCAAACAAAATTTGTATAAACCTTTGATGATGAAAAGTTTTCTCCAACCAACTACTTATAATTTCAAAGATTTTTTAGAGAGATTTAAGTCAGAATAGAGCAAACCTGTTACATTATAGGACTTGTAGTCTAAAATAAATCTACTTAAAATAAAGATCAATGAGCTAAATATAATTCAAAAGTTCCAAGGAGAAATTATTACTAAACTTTAGATATCCCCGAAAGGGAAAGAGAAAATTAATAGTGATGAAGAAAATGAATTTATAGGATCTATTTCCATAATCTTAGTTCCCAAATATCATATTTCAATCAAGCTTGTTAACAAAAATTAGGAATTGAAAATAGTTACCTTATTTGATATTAGGGAAGATATCAATTGTATTTAGGAAGGCCTAGATCCAACTAAATTTTTTGAAAAAACTAAGGTCAAAATCAAGTTTACCAATGATTCCCTACTTGAAATTAATTTCAAATTATCTGATGTGCAAATAATAAATTCTTCATACAAAACAAATCAAAACTTTTACTTATGAGAAATCTATCTAGCAAAGTCATTTTAGGTAATCCATTTATTCAAGCCTTGATTCCTTACAAGGTTACAAATAAGGGGATTACAACCAAAGTTCTTGGAGAAAAAAATCACTTTCTAGTTTGTCAAGAAATTAGAAAAGATTAACTTGATAGATTGTAAAGAAGCTCAAATAAATTATTTTGCTAAAGAGATTTCTTACAAAAAGATTGAACAGTATTTACAAAATTCAATTGTTTA
This sequence comes from Sindora glabra, assembly GCA_020226215.1. Taxonomy (NCBI): domain Eukaryota; kingdom Viridiplantae; phylum Streptophyta; class Magnoliopsida; order Fabales; family Fabaceae; genus Sindora; species Sindora glabra. The sequence goes on from CM035225.1 coordinate 90,091,790, forward strand.
ATTAAAAATTAAATCTTTAAAAAAATAAATAGCCAGTAATGTATGTGCTAATTTATCTAATGCTTTTTGGAATAGGAAATAACATATAGTAGAATTATTATATGAAAAGGATTTTTCTGAAAGAAAATTTTCTATTAAGGTAAGACCTATCTAGATAAATTGTGAACTTCTAGAATATTGCTAAAAGAAAATAGATGATATCTTGAAGAGAGGAATTATTAAGAAATCAAAAAGTCCGTAGTCTTATGCAATATTCTATATAAATAAGAGTGCTGAAGTAAAGCGAGGCACACCAAGGCTTGTGATTAACTACAAGCCATTCAACACTATACTTCACTGGATTTCGTATCCTATCCCAACAAAAAAGATTTGTTAAATCGATTTTATTCGGTAAAAAACTTTTCCAAATTTGATTGAAATCTGGATTTTGGCAAATTTAAATAAAACCTAAGAACATATATAAAATAGCATTTATGATACTAACTGGCCAATATGAATGTAATGTAATGCTGTTTGATTTAAAAAATGCTCCCCATAATTTCAAATGATTATGAATGATATTTATAATTCATTTTCTAAATTTATCATTATTTATATTGATGATGTTTTAGTATTTTCTAAAAATATTGACTAACAGTTTAAACATCTTAATGTATTCCTTGATATAACTCAAAAAAATGATTTAGTTATTTCTAAAACTAAATATTCTCTTTTCCAAACAAAAGTTCAATTTCCTAGTTATCACATTTATTAAGGAACTATAGTTCCATTTGATCAATTAAGTTTACTGATAAATTTCCTAATTAATTAATTGATAAAACTCAATTACAAAGATTTTTTGGATGTCTAAATTACGTTTTATATTTCTTCCTAAATATTTCATATCTCATCAAACTATTGCATGATCGTTTTAAAAGGAGTCCTTATTCATAGATTGACATGCATACTAAAATAGTTAGGCATGTTAAAACTCAGGTTAAGAGTCTACCGTATCTGCATATTTTAAATCCTATTGTATTCAAAATTATTTAAACAGATGCATCTAATTTAGGATATGGTGGAATCCTAAAATAGGTTTTAAATGGTAAAGAGCATATAATTGCATTTGCATCAAAGCATTAGAATTCTACATAACAAAATTATTCAACTCTTAAAAAGGAGATACTAGTAATTATTTTATGTATTCAAAAATTTCAATCAGAATTTTTAAATCAAAAATTTCTTATTAGAGTTTATTGCAGTTCAGCAAATCTATTCTTCAAAAGGATCTCCAAAACGTTGTTTCAAAATAAATTTTTGCTAGATGGCAAGGTATTTTAAGTGTTTTTTATTTTTAACATTAAACACTTAAAAGGTTCTTCAAATTCTCTTTCTAATTTTCTTGTTAAAGAATTTTTATAAGGAATAAATCATCAAAGATAAAGAAGTCAAAAAATATAGATCCTTCATACCTAAATAAGAAAAAACCAACTTCAAAAAAGAAGGCTAAGCAAGTTGCCTATTTTTTAAAACCAAAATCTAAATCTTCATCATCTAAATAAATTAAAGATGATGACTTTCAAATAGAGGTTTTTTAAGCCTTAGCAGCCTTACTCCAAAAACCCCTCCAAATAGCTAAGGAATCTTGGGCTAACATAGCTAAAGAAGATGAAAAAGCTTAGATACTCATCCTTAGCTAATCCAAAATACTTCAGGCTAAAACCAACCAAAAGAACTAAATCACAAAAGCAGGAACCTCATCCAAAGCTATTGTTCCAGTTGAACCAAAGCCATTAAGAATAACCACCAAATATATCAAAAAACCTAATCATCAAAATCTATTATACATAAAACCAAAATATTGGGCCAGTAATCCTTTGGAACTTATTCCAAAAATCTTCCTAGAAAGCTGGCACTTCATTCCTAAATCTTTTCTCCATACTAGAGATTTCTACCAATATATTTTAGAAGACTTTAATCATGATTGAGCATCACAAAAGTGATACTAATTCAAATTTGATAACTTATTTGAGTTTCAAAATCAAGAAAATTATTTCATCAAATGAATAGGACATGGAACCATTCAAAATTAAAAAATTCAAAAAACTTTTTCACCTCAATCTTATAGGATATTCATACTGGGATTACCAAGAAGCCTGGATAAATACATGATATTTTCAAAATAAAAATTTCAAACATTCTTGGCTGATTTATTTCTTACATAATGCTAAGTATCAAATTCCTAGTTGGTTTGTAAGATAGTGGAATATTTTCGAACTAATTAAAGAAATTTTACTAAAAAATATTAAGAAAAGATAGGAAACATTCTGTGATCATTTTAATTTACAAAATCATGGAAAATTTCCTATGTTATTATAGTTCTTTCTCAAAATTAGCCTTCCATGGTGCTATTTTTGAGAATATTAACTTGTTCAAAATCTTGAAGGAAATACCCAATCCTTCAAAGGCAAAGTTATATCAAATGGTGGGCTAAATACAAATATTATGCCATGGCAGAAGAGCCTCAAATACTCAAATGGTTTAAGAAAAATTCAAAGTTCAACAAGAACCCTAGGAAGGAACTAACCAATTTTTACAGATTAAGTCTCAATTCATGGCTGCATTTGCCTCAGTTTCAAATCCAAAAGAGTGATTTTAAAAAATAGAAAACATTTATCTATTATTAAAATCAAAATTTGAAGTTGAATTGCAAGTATCAAATAATTCAGCAAGAAAGTCTAAAGAATCTGAAGACTATGCCCAATTAAACAAAAATGATTGTTTTGGAATAAATCTTAATGAAGTCAATTTTGAAGATTTACTTTGAACCATCGATGCAAATATCAGGTTAAGACTAATCTGTTGGCACCAGAAGATAACATCAAATTTCGGTGAAGACAACATTATTAGATTCTTAACAAATTCTATCAACTTTAAGTCAATTCTCCTTTTTAGTGACTAAAGTTAATAGCAAATAATGTAATATAATTGTAGCACTTTTACTGTTCACCCACAAGGTAATATTGTAGAGGCTAAATTTTACTTATAAATAAGGCATCCCAAGTGTAAAGCATCACGCCTTTAGAAAGTCATACAAGACTTTTTACTTGTTGGTTCTTTACCATTCCTAAAATTTTCTTATAAGTTTTTAAATATTTAATCAAATATAGTAGTCCATCTGCAATCTCTATTTCTATTCTTATATCTTTTCTTTTTTATTTTTTACATCTAAAGGACCTCTGGGGCTCGTTGCTATCTAGGGGACCTTCGAGGTTAATTTCATAAATAATATAGAATTTTCTCTTTCTTTTTTAATTCTTTAGTACTATATAAGGCTGATCATCAGTTGGTTAGTGACAATTTTGACTCTTTCATCTAACCGACTAATATAAATTAAAAATCTTAAATAATCAATTGAAGCCGACTGCTAAAAATGTTTAAACTAAAATTAATCATTTGTTATTGTTTTAATTGGATTATGCTAGTTAGTTTTGATTTGAAGCATCCAATTACTTTCTAGTTTTTGTAACCAAATTGTAACAAAATGATAGGATACATAGACTTGGAATCAGCCAACCAATCTCCTATTAAGGAAGCAAGCTAGTAATCCTCTGGTTAAAGTTGCTTCGTGTAGAAATTAGCCTTAGAGTAGTGTATCAAACTAAAGGATAGGAGCAACCTATAATCATTGATGAAGAGGAAGGCTTGGAAGAGAACTAAAATTTACAAAGATGTCAATAAGATAGTAGTAGATTATTAAAAACACATACCAATATTTTGTTTTCTAAGGCCTTAAATGTTGTAGCAATACATAAATATATCAGAAATCACTTACGTTAAAATTAGAAATCAAAAATAAAAAAATCATACATTAAATTTCTTCAATGAGTTTCTTCTAGTGGCTTGGTGCCATTGTTAACAAGATTTGATGAGTTCGAATGGCTTAGCTCATAGGTATAGCATATGGAAGAATGGTTTTGCTTTGTTAGGAAAAGATTAAGTTATTAAGTTTGGATCAAAGTTTTATAATGAAGAAGATGAAGAAGAGTCGGTAAGGATGAATTAAAAAATGAATAAAAGGTTTATGGCCCTTGATTTGGATAGCAATTTGTGTGAGAGAATAGTTTTGAAATTTATACCATTAGAGATAAAAGGTGAGTGTTTGACTTGTCTGATGTAAGGATGAGAATTTTTAGTTTAAAATATTAATTGTTGTGTGGATATTTATTTATAGGAATGTATGTGTGTTTGTGTAGAACAAAAAATTTTAATTTTAATTTTGTTTTGTAATACAATTCAGTCAATATTAGTTAAGTAAAATTAAAAAATAGCTAAATCAGTATCAACCAAAAATTGATTATTTTAATTTTTTTAATCGCCACAAGTCAATTAATTTTAATAATCAAATTTAACTAAAAAAATTATTTTAATTAGTCAGTTTAATATGGATTAAAATATTTTGCCCACCCCTAGTATTATATTCATTGAATTTGAAAATTACAAGCTTATTATTTCTAAACAAAAGTGACAAGATATTTAATACATACATAAAATTTTAGGTTCCAACATGAAGAAAAAGAATAAAAAAATTATTGAATTTTCAAACTATAAACTACTGTCTGGAAGCACTAACAAAGAATTAGAAACAAAACCATATGGCATTCTTGATTATTTAAGGTATTTTTTAGTATGAGTAGTTAGAAGGGAAAGTCAAATGGTGCTTGTACATTTAGTTGTTTCATATAATCATGTTTAAATTCATTTAGATTCTAGTCATTTTTCTTTGCATATTTTTGTTTTTGTACTTTTTTCTCATGGCTGGCTGTGATAAACTTTATAGTTTTTTTTATCAATTCCAATCCTTTTTTTATTGCTTTGTTCTCTTAAACAAGTGATTTTACAGAGGATTTTGTTTCATTATTTTTTTAAAAAATTACTTTTGTATTTAAACATTAAAAGAAGCCAGAACTAAATCAAATTAAAGTAGACTATTAACTATTCAAGCATTTAACTAGAAGAGTAAATAAAAATTAGTATAAAATATAAATAATGAAAGAATAATAAATGACAATCAAATGATAAAAATTTGTACATAACTTTCTCCATTTCTTCAAATGCTTCAATATTAACCATGTTAATCAAGTCTTTCAAAGAATGCTTGCTAGGCCTTAACCAGTTTTAAGTGCATATGAGTGCTTCTGTAATAGTTGGGGAAAGAGAACTCCTAAATACATCTAATACACATCCTCCAATGTTGAAGGTGGACTCAAAAGTTACCATAAAAACAAGGATAGCTAACACATTCCTTGCTATCTTTGATAACACCTCAAATCTAGAGGCATTAATCCCCCACTAACTAAGAATATTGAAATTGTCATCTTTGTCATCAATGCAAGGCTCACTAAGGTACCATTTAAACTCATTTTTTTATGTTAATGGTATCCTTTTTTCTTTAAGTGGTTCTAAAAAATATTTATCTTTTGCTTATAAGCACGACTTTTAGTTGTGGATCTACTATGACTGGATACATCTCCATGTGAAGAGCTATCTTTCCCATTCCTATTTGCATTAGTTTTTCCATACTCTTTTGCACACTGCTCATACATTCTCACTAGTTATGTTTTCACCCTGCTAACCATGGACTCTGCAAGTGTAGCTCCATAAATTTCTTTAAAAGACCAAGCAATGTAGGCTAGCTTGTACCTTGGATCAAGAGCATTTCCAATGAATATTATATGGTTCATGTTTTCTAGTAAGCCTCAATTTTTGTCATATTTCACTTTTATCATAATTGTCATGGAGTATAATACCAAATCAAAATTGTTAATAAATACACAAGTTTGTAACTCTTTTTATACAAGAGGGAGGTAAGTGTACAAGGAATTAAAGGTGGCATGCAAAGACTCGGACAATGCAAGAGTGACATTATAGAATATTTTCAAAAACTTAGTAAATGTCTTCATATTATCCTAATCCTTGTTGCTTTGAGGAATCCTTCTCCTTTTTGAATCTTGAAAGTATGTTTGGAAGCCCCTATCATCCTTTTCTAATCTCTTAAATGTTTTTTTGAAATTATTGAGCTGCTTCAAGCATCTTATATGTGGAATTCCACCTGCAAGTAACATATTGGAATCAAACCATAAAAAATATCAATTTTTACAACAATATCGATGGATTAATATTAATGTAAGATATATATAAAGTTAAAAGTTCACCTGTTAGGAACATCAAGGCAAACTAGGCTTTTAAAGGTAAAGTTTTTTGCCACAACAACATCTTTGAATTTGGCAAATCTTAAAGGAGATAACCTTACATATCTAACAACATATCTAAAGATGGTAATGGAGTCATGATAATCCTTTAAACCCTCACTCATAACCAAATTTAGAATTTGTGCAAAACACCTCATGTGAATTATATCTTCATTTAGTACTAACCTATTCTAATTCCTCAACTTCTTTTTTAGGTATGCTATTATTGTATCATTAGAGGTTATATTGTCAATTGTGACTATGAACATATTCTTCAAGTGCTATTCTTTTAAACATACATCGATTATTTTTCCTATTGTTTTTCCCTTATAGTTTGGATTAAGAGTGAAGTTCAAGATTCTCTTTTGCAACTTCCAATCTTTATTAATTTAATGGATAGTTAAAGACATGTAGTTTAAATTTTGTACTGATGTCTAGCAATTAGTGGTTAAGCACACCTTAGTATAATGACTTTTCAAGAAAGCTTGAAGCCTATATTTCTCCTATAAGTAAATTTGGTAGCAATCCTTGACTATTGTCTTCTTTGAAGGTACATCTAGCTTGGGATAAAGCTTTTTTCATATGTTCTTAAAGCATACTCCATCAACAATATTGAATGGTTGCTCATTAGTTATTACAAATAAAACAATGCTTTTCTTACATTCTTTCAAATCAATAGTAAGTGCAATAGAACTAGCTAATTATTTTCACCACTTTTGTTTTCAAACAACTAGATTGTTTAGGTGGGGTTATTGTTAAGTGAAGTAGATATCTTTGGACATCTTAGAATGTGAAAAAGTAAATTCATTGTTCCATGTGTCTTAATACCACACAAAAAGCAAATTCCACAATGAATACATTCTGCTGTAGCTTTAGCCATCTTATCCTTTGGTAGTTTCCTGAATGTTTCCTAAGCTAGTGATCATTTTTAAGTTTTAATCCCTACTTTCTTGTTTGCATTTGGTTATCTACTTGTCACTTTCTTCCTTGTCTTCCCTTTGTTTGCAAAAGTAGATAGAGGTTTTGCACTACTTGAAGTTGGCTCTGTGCCCTTATTAGTTAAAGATGGTTGAGTGGGATTTGAACTAATGGAAAGAGGTGGTTGTTATGTTAAAATGGCAAGAATATTTGATTACTAGGGCACTACCTTATTAGCATGTGTATTTTTTAGTTCCATTTTTGTTGAAACTAATAAATTTAAAGCTAGGAAAGGGCATTAGTAGATAGTAAAGAATTCAGGAAGACAACAATGTAACTTTAAATTAAATATATTGAAAAATGGTTAAATAACTATAAGTTATACTGCTCTACAAAGCATAATTATCAATCTAGATTGTTCAAAAGCAAAAATCATGAGCAAGGAAGTTATACTACTTTACAAAGAATATACTGCTTTACAAAGAATAAGTGTGAAACATTAATCACCCAAAGAGTAAATACAAAATAAAGTGTGATCCTAGAGAGTTAAAAGTTATTGAAAAATATGCATTTATATGATGCTAAGAGGTGTGACTACTATGAGAGAAAGCAAAAATTGTGTGGAAACGGAATTGTAATAATCAACAGCTTAAAAAGACATGTCACTATTTTAAGACAGCCTAACTTTAATTATGATTGCTATGAATGCTGATATAAATATCTGGTTGAACTGATCACTTTTTAATGGAGTTGCAATTTACTTCTAGCTACTCATGTATTAAGAAAAATGATTTTCCCTTATTTCAACTTTTTTACTTACACACACACAAAATAAATTTAGCTTTATTTATCTAAATAAAAAAATTAATGATAATATCTTATATTTGAAGATTGTTCAAAAGTAGTATAACATCCCTTAAATTTGAAGATTGTTCAAAAGCAAAAATTATGACCAGGTGGTTGTTTTATTACGAAGGTTGTTCAAAAGTAAAAATCATGAGCATGGAAGTTATACTACTCTACAAAGCACAATTATCAATTTAGATTTATTCATATCAATTACATTTATGGTTTTAGCTAGATATTCACTTATATTTAAAGATTTTATGTAAATAAATAAATTAAAACCCATTTTAAAAGTATTCTTCCTTCTAGCCCTAAGATTCCCAAATTGAACATATATATATATATATATATATATATATAATTAAAATTTTAGAAAATAACTCACAAGTGATAGGGAGCCTCCACAGCTTCACTTCGCAAAGGTGGTAGTCAACTGACGTGGACTTGAGAGGTTATTACTCTAATGATGGTAGTTGATGTAAACCTTGAGTGGCAAGGTGATGGATTGAATGACTTTGATGTTGTTAAGGCAGTGAGCTGAATTATGAATTAAACGTGAACTCTGGCTGGCGATAGAGGCTCTGAGGTATTGTGTTGAGCTGAGTTGCTTTGCCTCTAGGGTATTATGTTGTGTTCTGTCTTAGTGAGTGATTGAGTGTATCCTATTTTAAAATTTCAAGAACAATGGCACACTTGGCACCTGACATTTGGCTTATTATTCATTGTCTGAAATTGAATGGCAAACGATGTCATTTGCCTTATAGTCGGGTTAGGTCTCAGGTAGTAGCAGATAACAACTCGTAATTTGAAAGTGACAGACTTATTTTTTTTTTTAAATATTTTTTTGATCGACCTACACGTATGTATAATAAAACCCGATTTGAACCAACCCTAAATCAAATTCGGGCTATCAGGTAAGCACATGTTAGGTTAAAATCCCTAACAAAAAGTATTAATTGAATGAATTAATTACACATTTTATTTTTAACAAAAGTATTCAAAAATACATTTATCAATATTTTTCTAACAGCTTTCAAGTGATATATTTTAAATTAAATCCACATTTAATTTGAATTTTTTTCTAGTTTTATATGCACATAATATTTCTATTTTTTTATCTACTCCATTGCATATTTTTTATTCTAATGTCCGAAGGTGTTGTTTATAATTGATTTCATTAATTATTAATATAGATATAATGAGATATAATTTGTTTTTATTATAAAATATATTAAGCAAGATAAACTTTAATATACATAGTATAAATTAAAGTAATTCATTTGTTTAAATTTATTTAATATTTTGTTGATATCAATTTGAAGTCTTTTATTTCATATCCAATTTATCATAATCAATTTGAAATTTATGAAAATATTAATCTTTAATATATTAATATATTTTTAATTAATATGACTTACAAAATAAATGAAATTTCACTCTTTTATGAAAAGTACTCTAAAATTGAAATCAATTTTTTTCCATATTTTTATAAGCATTGAAGTTCAAATTTAATATTTTTTTTTGTAAGGTTCGCATGCAAAGTTTGTAAGAGAAGTTTCAAAATAAAACTTTTAAAATGAACCTTACATTTTATGTTTGATAGTTAATGTGCATTTTTTATTCTTTTATTACTTCAAAATTTTTGCTCTTAAAAACAAAGAGAAGTTATTAGCACACTATACTTATAACTACAATTTCCTTCCATGTTTATATTATGCAACGTGCATCTACAAAATTTTTATATTTAACTTAATTTAATTTAAATATAAATATAAGTCATACTTAATTATATTACATAGTTACTCAATTAATTCATGAGCATTTTTAAAAATTTCAATTTATTAATTTTAAGAACATAAAGAAAAATATTTAAAATTTCAATGAATTTGAATTTGATTTCTCAATTTGATCTTATTAACAACCATTTTTTAAGAGTAATTTTTTTAATAAAATGTGACTTAGATAATTTAAAATTATGATCATATTTCATCGTATATTATTTTTTATATAAAATTAAAATTAATTAAAAAAATATATGCATATATATGAATGTGAATATCTAATCGTCTTTCTATATATATTATAGAAAAAGCATTTTTTTAATTAAATTCTTTCTCAAATATGATTCACAAATAATATATAAGAATTAAGATAAGTTGAATGTTTTCATTTGTTTTACTCCCTATTATAACTCTCTTTAGGTTAAAATTTTTTATTTAACTATGGATTTAGATTGTAGAAACTTTAAGAAAAAGTATTATATTGATGATAAAAATCTGTTAGTTTCATGTAATTTTATTTAGTGGAAAGTATTATATATTAAAATATTATTATTTAGAAACCTTATTTATATCTGTATGTGTATATATATACTAATATATATAATCGTCTTTCTATATATGTTATAGAAAAAGCATTTTTTAATTAAATTCTTTCTCAAATATGATTCAGAAATAATTTATAAAAATTAAGATAATTTGAATTTTTTCATTTGTTTTAAATATTATAACTCTTTTTAGGTTAAAAATTTTTATTTAACTATAGATTTAAATTGTAGAAACTTTAAGAAAAAGTATTATATTGATGATAAAAATCTGTTAGTTTTATGTAATTTTATTTAGTAGAAAGTATTATATATATTGAAATATTGTTATTTAGAAAACTTCTTGTGTTATTGTATAATAAATAGGAAATATTAAATTTTAATATTTTTATAATAAAAATATATTTATATATATATAAATACTCAATTTTAATATAAATAAATTTATAATATCCGTGCATGGTACGGGTATACTCCTGAGTGAGTAGAAAATTAGGTCAATATATGAATTTCTGTCCTCTGGTTGGGCACTTCATTTCAGCGCAACTAAAACTGATGAGTTGGGCCTGAGGCTCCTGAACCCTAGCATGAACCTTTAGCTGCAATCTTCATCATCATCATCGTCAAATTTTCAACTTTTTATCACTAATTAATGTTCTCGTAACCTTTCTCTTTATCATTGTCTTTTCTGTTCCAGTCTCTCTCTCCAAAATCATGTCCCAAAATGGTTCCCTTGACCGTAGAACGCAGCCCCAAACACCGGCCAATGCTGGTTTGGCAGGCAGCACTGTAATGCCCAACTATAGGCTCCGTGCGAGCCCCAAAATGGACCACAACCCTGAGAGTTATGAGGATCTTCAATTGGAGTTCAACCCTCTGCTTTTCAGCTCCCTTGAACAGTATTTGCCTAGTCACATGCTGGGCGTGTCTCGCGAGGCTAAGGTTCACTACATGAGGAACATTCTACTCCGATATTTGCCTGAGACTGAAAGAATCCGGGTATGGAAGTTTTGGAATATTGGGGGGGGGGGTTATAATGAGTTCATTTAGCATGAAAATTAATGAAGAATCAGAGGTATTCATAAGGATATAGAAAACTGTGGTATTGAACTTTTCTTTATTATTATTATTATTATTATTATTATTATTAAATGCATGTAGTTTTGGGAGGGATTGAGAGATCTCAAAAGGTTGACTGCAGAATGCTGCACTGACTATTGCCTAGTAGTGATTGAGAGAAATTAACAGAATGTTCATTGTTGTTCTGTTTGTAATTGGAAAATCAGCAATCTGGCATTCTGAATCTTCTGTGGTTGCGATTGTTTTAGGGAGTTACATATTGAACCTGATGTTATCATTGGGTTGCCTTTTCTAGAGCCATCACTGAAGTTTCAATCTGCTTTTCACATTGGTTCGGCACATGTCTTTTGTGACTTGTAAATTTCTCGGGGCAGGGCCCGTTTCTTTACACCTGAGGAAAAATCAGAAAAATAAAAGTGCCAAATTGAAGCTTTTAGCTACCTCTTGTTTTAGATAATACAAATTATAAAGTTTTATCAAATGGCTAATGCTAAGGTAATATTGTATTTGTTGACATTAAAGATTACTTGTTGACCTATTATTAAAAGGACTAAAAAAAAAAATGGAAAAACACACACACACACTTTGCAAAGCGTTAAGACTTGCTGTTTTATGGTGGTATATGGTTGATGAGGAATGCCAGAATTTCTAAACATCTATTTGAGCCTGTGTTCTTGGTGTGGGGTATGATAATGTTTCTTACTTCGCTAGGACTTAAAGCTCAGTTTTATTCAAGGGATAAGTTTGACTGATTTGCAAAGGGAATGGGAATCTGATTTAGAACTTTGATTGGTTGTTTACTATGTAAGATTTAGTGTTCAAGGTTTTCTTTCTTCTGAGGATGGCTCGTCTTTTTTATTTGTGATATTTTCCTTCTCCTAATAATAATATTTTCTTTTTCTATTAAAAAAATTGGGCGCTGAGTAAGAAAATGAACCCTCCCTGCTATATAAAACTTTTTGACATAACGGGACATATATGGTGTGCCTTTCTTTATATTTTGTGCCTTTGGCCCAACTTGATTGTTTTTCACTTTCTCTGTCTTTTGTCTGATGAATTGGACAGATTCAAAGGCACAAGGAATACAGACAGAAGATCATATCGAATTATCCAGTAAGATTTTTCTATTACATAGCGCTGTCTGACTTTAGAACTCAAAACTTTCAGTAGTTTTATTTAATGATTTCTGAAAATTGTGGAACATGCTGTCTAAGAGAAAAGTCTTTTAGAGACACCTTTCTGATGATGCTTGTAGATTTGGTGTCAGCAACGGTTAATATCAGAATTGGCTTACCTGTGAACAGTTACTCTGTCTTTTATGAATATGGTATATATGTAAAAATCTCGCTTGTTCTTATCAATTTTTTACTTCTTTTTTGTAGCCACGATATAAGGAGATATATACTATGGATGCTGAGCACTTTTTTGCACCTGCATTTCTTAAAGCAATTAGAGATAATACAGTAGAGAGTTTTAGAAGTATAATGGCTCAACCGTTTACAGGAATTTATGCATTTGAAATGCTTCAGCCACATTTCTGTAAAATGTTAGTAGATGAGGTATAACATTTCTTTCCTTTCTGTTTGTATGTATGCATATATGATTCTATCCATTGTGTATTAGTTTTTCTTTATTTTCTGATCAGTTATGATTGCTTAGGTGGATCATTTTGAGAGATGGATCCATGAGACAAAAATCAGAATTATGCGACCAAACACAATGAACCAATATGGTGTTGTTCTTGATGATTTTGGGCTGGAAACCATGCTTGACAAATTGATGAATGATTTTATACGTCCTATATCTCAAGGTCATGTGTTTCTATTTTCACTAGATTGGAGGAGAAACTTTTGGCTAGGATGAAGAAACTAGCATAGTTTCTATATATATATATATAAATAGGAAGCTAATACAGTGGCATGAACTAACTCGTGGTTTTCATTCTTATGTAGTTTACTTTGCTGAAGTTGGTGGATCCACACTGGACTCTCATCATGGTTTTGTTGTTGAGTATGGAATTAATAGGGATGTCGAACTTGGTTTGTTTTCTAAACTTATTTCTTTAATTTTTGTGTCATTATTGTTGCCTAGCATCTTTGATTAAATTATCTTCTACTAAATGTTGCTTAAGGTTTTAAGCAAATTCAAATTTACCTCTAATTTTCAAAGTGGGTTAATCTTTTGTTTTATACTATTTTGCCTTTTTATTTTACTAAACTTAACTAGAAATCTAATTTTGTTTTCTATTTCCACTCATTTGTTAGGATTTAATATGTGATAATTCTGTATTTACCAAAACCCTTGAAGGAAAAGAAAGAAAATGTGATTTTATTATCTTGGAGTCAATGTTATAGCTCAGTTATAAACTCATAAAGTGTATTATAGTACGAGTGTCAGAAATTACTCTTCAGTTCACTGAAGGCATGGGATTTAATGTGTTGTAGTAGCTATGGACATGTTTACAACATCCATTTGCATGACTGCTGAAAAATGCTAGTTGTATTAAATTTAAGGGTATTTGAGTCTTTATGTTTCTCAAAAGCTCTATATATGGTTAAGTCTTTTATAACAATTAAACGGTCTTATTTTCATTCAACAATATATCAAGTTTCTCTCAATTCTTTCTAGCCTCTCTTTACTGTTTCCCTTCAAAGCCCTAACCATGTTGAGAAACATGGTAATAGAACGTTATCAATGGCCTTGAGCCTGTTGGTTGTCACACTTCCTGCAACCTAAGTGTTAAAATATATTAGGAAATTATGTTAGATTGAGAATTATATTAGACAATATCTTAGATTGATTATTATTGATTCTAGATTATGGGTTTGCTTGTCTTGTACTCAAAGTTAGAGTATGAGAGTCTTTATGTTTATTAGTAGTTTTATATAAATAGAGCATTACGATTGAGTTTTATAAAACAATTCGATCTCTTATTTCATTCAATAATCCCCTTATTCTTTAGCTTCTCTTTGCCCTTTTTCCCTCTAAATCCTAACCATGTTTCCCAACAAGGTATTAGAGCAGTATCATCTTTGTTGAGCCTGTTGGGTGTCATGCTCTTAGAACCTAAAAAGAAGGTTGTATTGTTGCTATAAATTAGATTTAGGTTTTCTATTTTTCAATTCCTATATTTATTGGTTTTAGTGTTTGAGTGTTATAAAAGGGGAAAAAATATAAGTTAGAGTTGCTGTTGTTAGGTTTATTTATTTTTTTTAGTTATTGTTATTTGAGTTTTGAGTGAAAAGGAAAGAAAAATAGATTTTTTAAAAAGAGTTTTGGTTTTTTGGGGGGGGGGGGGGGAGAAAAAGAGTAGCAGTTTGGTTTTGTTTGAAGGGTTTTGAGTAGATTCAATGACCAAAATCTAGAAGTATGTTGATCGGAGGACAAATTAGAGGCTGATTAGTTTTTCTGGGTGGGGCAAGCAGTATATGCACTCTGTTCTGGGAGGCACGGAAGGCCCATGCACACAGACAAATGGCAGCACGTGGGAGCTTTTAAGGTTACATGCTTTTGGCGGCTGCTTCTCTGGCAGCTTTTGAGCCAACTTGTAATGTTGGTTTTCTGATTTGGTGATCACATCTTTAACATTTTGAATTTTGGGTGGTCTTTGGTTGTTTGTGGCTTTTTTTTGGGGAGGATGCTGAATCTGATGTTTTTGAAACAAAATTTGATGTGATTTTGATGACTGTTGCTCATTTTGGTGGATTCCGACATTGTTGGAGGTAGTTTTGGTGACTTTCCTATAGAATCTGGCACAACTGTTTTCGGTGTTGTAGCTTGGATGTTCTATGGTTTGGTTGTATCCTTGTTGTGCATCTCAAGAGCAGTTGATTGTGCTAGTTTTGGTTAGTATTCAAGCTGTTTGGTTGCTACCCGGGTCTGGGAGTATCTTGCCTTTGATGATTTTGAAGGTGTTTAATGCTACATGAAGAAAGATTTTATTCAAATTTGTTGGTTAGAAATGGGTTTGTTCTAATTTGGTTGATTTGGTGTTGTGGACTCTGATTGTTGGAGAACTAGTCCCCTGATTTTTGGACTATTTAGCAAATTACAATGCGATTTTCATTGCGTTTGGATGTTCTGGTTTGGGTATGCCTTGGTTGTGGCATGGAGAGAGGAATTTGTTGATTTTGGTGTTGATTCATAATTTTGTTGTCACTTTGTAGAGTTTGAGTTCAAATATGACAGATTTTGGATTTAAATGGTGATGTTTCAAATGGCTTTGTGATATTTGGCTTCAGGTTATGTGGTTTGTATTTTCCAGTGTGTTGACAATGGATTTTGCTGAGCAGTCCATTGAAGTCCAATTTTTGGACTGGTGGGCTGTGATTCAGTTGGTTACTACAAGGAGTAGCATTTCTGGCATTGTTCCGGCAGCAATAATTTCAATGCCAAAAAGGTGTTAAGTAGCTTTAGTTTTGGCAATTTTGTTGTGGGCAAATGCTATGCATGTTTAGCCTTGGTGGTTTGGAGCATTGCTTTTGGTGTCATCATGTGATTTGGGACACCTTTTTGTGACCTGTGTTTGCACAGGTCTAATTTGGAGAAATTATCCTCTTTTAAAGGTGGTTTAGATCATTTGTTTTGCCTGCCTCGCCTTAGATTGATCTGTGCCCGTCAGATATGATTGAAAGGCTAGTTGTGTGGAAGGTGTTGATGTTTTTGGCTAAGAAGTCAATGAAACTTGTGGAAGCCATGTCCAACCTTAGTTGTTGGTATTTTTGGCTAGAAAGTTGATGGAGCAGCTCAAGGGAAGAGGAAAGCTAGCAAAAGACTTTTGAAAGTTGTTGGTATCTCTAACAAGATTTTTGGATTTGTGAATTTTTCCATTTAGGGGGAATATTCACAGGATGTTTGTGAAACTTAAAGTTTATCGAAATTTCTTGTTTGTGAAGTTTAAAGTTTATCCAATTTTCTTGTTAATGAAGTTTGAAGTTTATCATTCTTTTTTTTTTTTAAATGATGTTTTATTGTATTTTGATTTTGGGAGTTTAAGTTTATGTAGTAAGCTTTAGCTTGAAGAGGAGTGTTAGAATATATTAGGAAATTATCTTAGATTGTGAATTATATTATATGAAGCAATAAGCAATATCTTAGATTGATTATTATTGATTCTAGATTATGGACTTGCTTGTTTTGCATCCAAAGTTAGGGATATTAGAGTTTTTATATTTATTAGTAACTCTATATAAATAGAATATTAGGATTGAGTCTTATGAAACAATTCAGTCTTTTATTTCATTCAATAATATTTGAGTGTTCTTCCCTTATTATTTAGCTTTTCTCTACTTTTTCTCTTTCTAAATCTTAACCATGTTTCTCATCACTAAGAAAAGAAGATTGTGTTGCCACTGTAAACTATTTTAAGTTTTTTTTATTTTTTATTTCAGTTTTTATTGGCTGTTTAAAACAGTGTTAGTAAAAAAAAAAGAAAAAGAAAAAGTAAAAGAAACATATAGTTGCAAGTTGTTCTTAGTTATTCTTATGTTTTTAGTCTCTTTTATTTTGTTGTCTAGTATTTGAATTTTTTGTTTTAAAAAAAAATGAAAAAGAACGAAATTGATGGCAAGGATGAAGACAATGGTGAGTTCTAGGCGAGGTACTATGTGGGCTGCAAGTACAAGTTTGGCCACGAGTTCTTGGAATTTGAGTTTCTACCTGATGGCAAGCTTTGCTATGGCAACAACTCCAATCTCCAATTGCAAAAATGACACCATCATTTGCAAGGAGATTTACCTTACTACTGCCATTGTTTGTGGGTTTTGTATCATTGAGAACAAGATCATGGAGGAATGATAACAACTTGCTACAACATGATTGAGATTGTGATTATGTGGTGTCTGTTGATTGGAGGTGGTGGTTCTAGCAAGTTTGTATGCTGGGTTTTTCTTTTTGGCAATCACAATTGTTGCTTGAGATGTTACAGACAACACTGGCATGGTTTCTATGTCACTTTTGGCAGAAGCTTGCAGTAGATTTGAGTAGAGTTTTGGCAAACTATGATCAAGTTCAATTGTTCCTCCCATTTTAGTACTTTTTGGCACCACTTTGCAAATTAACTTGTTCTTAAGTTGTTTAGGATTGTGTGGTGTCGATTTGATTTTCTATTGTCCTTAAAGTTCAAACCAATTTGGTTATGAGGATTGAGCAACTGAATCAAAAGGTTGAGTGTGTGAAAAATCATGACTAAGATTGATGGTGAATATTTCTAATGTTTGTAGTTTGATTTTGCTTGATTTGTATGCTTTTGTCTTGTAATTTTGCTTGATTGTGACGTTTGGCTGTGAATCCTGCTGGAGCTCTGATAAGGGTAAAGTACCAATTTACTGTTATTTCAGAAACATTTTCGTTTTACTGTTCTTTCGAAATATTTTACCAAAATACGCACGCAGTTAAAGGGCGCCAGATTGAATGGCGCTTCTGGCACCGAGAGGCGCTAGATTGAATGGCGCCCTTACTCTTGGGGCGCCATTCAATATGGTGCCCTTGGTACTTGTGTTTGAAGGTGTCAACTTAGATGGCGCCCTAGTGTGAAGGCGCTAAACGCGATGGCGCCTTTGAACTAGTTCAAATTTTGAACATTTGAAGGTGCTAATTACTTTCACGTTCCTGCTCCCTCCCTTTGTATAAATCCCCTCCGGCTGAAGGCCGAAATCAAATCCTGTAAACTATTTGGCCGCAACTTTTCATCTTTGCACCGCTCCTCACTCTCCTACTCAATTCTTCATTCTTTCTTCAATCTATTCACAGTATAACCCAACGACAACATTTCTTTCTTTGCATTTCATCCACAGCAAATCGGCTCTTCTCTCTTTGCACTTCCTTCTTCTTATTGGTTAGTATTTTTATAATTTTTGTATTTGTATTATAATTTTTATTAGTTATTATGAAAATATATTTTTTAGTGGTAGAGAAATTTTTTTAAGGTATAGGGTATGATATAAACAATAAGATTATTTTTATTTTATATTGATTATTATGATTGATGATGGAAAATTATGATTTATGATATGAAAAATTTATAAAAATTTATATGTACTGTGATAGTTTGTGGTAAAAAAAAGAATAAAGGGGATAAAGAAAGGCTAAAGTACTAATTTACTGTTATTTTAGAAATAAATTTTTGTTTTACCGTTCTTTCAAAATATTTTATCAAAATACATACAGCACCGGAGAGGCGCCAGAGTGAATAGCGCTTTTGGCATGGAAGAGGCGCCAATTTGAATGGCGCCCTCACTGCAAAATTCCAAGTGGGGTGCCATTCATTGAATGGCACCCTTTTTCCCATGAAGGCGCCATCTTCTTTGACGCTTTAGGCCGGAAATATAAATTTTTAATTTAAAAAGTAGGAAAATATTTAAATGTATTATATGTAAAATTTAAGGTTTAAAAATAAATTAAATTTGATTGTGACTATTGAATAAAATTAAATATAATTTAGGGCATATGCTATATGTGAAGTAATAAAATAATATTTAGACTCGTTATATGTTTATTAAAAATAAAATAATTGTAGAAATTGTTAATTTGTTAAAAATACATATAAATTAATTTGATGTAGGAAAAGAAGATTTTATATATATTTAATTTTGTGAAAAAATCAAAATTTAATTAAAAATTAAATTGAGTAAAATGTTGAAGATCTAAAATTTAAATGGAATGCATATAAATATATTTAATATTTTTAGGATGTAGGGTGATCGTTAAAAAAATGTGATTAAACTATAATGTTTAAAATTATGAGTAAATAAATATTAAAAAATAAAATGTAAAGAGTTGTGGAGCATGAATTAATTCTTATCATTAGAAAAAAGTAAATTTAAATACTTAAAAAAAATTAAAATTAATATATGTTAATAATTTAAAATAATAAAAGTTATAAAAATAAAATACGGAAGGAGAGAATAAAATTCTAGGTAGAAAGAAGTTATTAGAAAAAAATTGCATATATTCGATACGTAATATGAGAATTCAATTGATTATGTATTTGTGAGAAGATTTTATAATTTTGCTCTGATGTACGTACGCAAAAAGATAAATATGTTGTAATAATTAAAATGATCCCAAAATTTGATGTTTTACAATAAAGTTATAAGATAAACGTGCATAAATATATAATAAATATAAAAAGGGAAGCTAATGTCTACGTAAATGGTATCCAGTCCCACATCTAGGATCAATAATATGGCGGCCATATCTGCTAACCCTCTGTGTAGGTTCGGGAGTCACATCTCCAGTGTCTGTGGCTCCCTTACCTCCAGCCTCTGCCTCCGCCTCCGCCTCTATCTGCAAGTACTGAGTCATCCGTAATTATGCCATCAAGTGATGTCTCCTGATCTTGAGTATGTAGATCAAATCTATGAGGATATGGTTGCGAAGGACCAGAATCACTGGAAGGAAAGACAGAGAATGAAAATGAAACTCCTGGTATAGGCGGAAATGCCTGAAATGAGGATGGAACACTTGAAGTAAACTGGAACATCTGGGATGATGAGGGAGCATATAGTGTAGTCGGGAACATGCGGGAGGATGAAGGAACATCTGGTGCAGTAGGGTACATATGAGATGAGACGGTCATATCTGATATCATCATAGTATCCTGAGCAGAAGATGATGGGCTCTGATGGACCTGGGAAGTGGAGGGAACATCGGCCTGCGAACGTAGGTCGTGGACCAGTGCGACGACGTCGACGTCTACATGTGTACCAATAATCACATTATGTGGAGGGAACATCGGCTTGCGACGTAGGTCCAAGAACATCGGCCTGCGACGTAGGTCGTGGACCTACGTCGCAGGCCGATGTTCCCTCCTCATAATGTGATTATTGGTACACATGTAGACGTCGACGTCGTCGCACTGGTCCACGACCTACGTCGCAGGCCGATGTTCCCTCCACTTCCCAGGTCCAATGTGATTATTGGTACATATGTAGACGTCGACGTCGTCGCACTGGTCCACGACCAACGTCGCAGGCCGATGTTCCCTCTACTTCCCAGGTCCATCAGAGCCCATCATCTTCTGCTCAGGATACTATGATGATATCAGATATGACCGTCTCATCTCATATGTACCCTACTGCACCAGATGTTCCTTCATCCTCCCGCATGTTTCCGATTGCACTATATGCTCCCTCATCATCCCAGATGTTCCAGTTTACTTCAGGTGTTCCATCCTCATTTCAGGCATTTCCGCCTATACTAGGAGTTTCATTTTCATTCTCTGTCTTTCCTTCCAGTGATTCTGGTTCTTCGTAGCCATATCCTCATAGATTTGATCTACATACTCAAGATCAGGAGACATCACTTGATGGTATAATTACGGATGACTCAGTACTTGCAGATAGAGGCGGAGGCGGAGGCGGAGGCGGAGGCGGAGGCGGAGGCGGAGGTGGGAGGTAAGGGAGTCACAGACACTGGAGATGTGACTTCCGAACCTACACAGAGGGTTAGCAGATATGGCCGTCATATTATTGATCCTAGATGTGGGACTGGATACCATTTACGTAGACATTAGCTTCCCTTTTCATATTTATTATATATTTATGCATGTTTATCTTATAACTTTATTGTAAAACATCAAATTTTGGGATCATTTTAATTATTACAACATATTTATCTTTTTGCGTACGTACATCAGAGCAAAATTATAAAATTTTCTCACAAATACATAATCAATTAAATTCTCATATAACGTATCGAATATATACAATTTTTTTCCAATAATTTCTTTCTACTTAGAATTTTATTCTCTCCTTCGGTATTTTATTTTTATAACTTTTATTATTTTAAATTATTAACATATATTAATTTCAATTTTTTTTAAGTATTTAAATTTACTTTTTTCTAATGATAAGAATTAATTCATGCTCCACAACTCATTACATTTTTTTTTTAATATTTATTTACTCATAATTTTAAACATTATAGTTTAATCACATTTTTTTAACGATCACCCTAAACCCTAAAAATATTAAATATATTTATATGCATTCCATTTAAATTTTAGATCTTCAACATTTTACTGAATTTAATTTTTAATTAAATTTTAATTTTTTTACAAAATTAAATATATATAAAATCTTCTTTTCCTACATCAAATTAATTTATATGTATTTTTAACAAATTAACAATTTCTACAATTATTTTATTTTTAATAAACATATAACAAGTCTAAATATTATTTTATTACTTCACATATAGCATATGCCCTAAATTATATTTAATTTTATTCAATAGTCACAATCAAATTTAATTTATTTTTAAACCTTAAATTTTACATATAGTACATTTAAATATTTTCCTACTTTTTAAATTAAAAATTTATATTTCTGGCCTAAGGCGCCAAAGGAGATGGCGCCTTCATGGGAACAAGGGCCACTTGGAATTTTGCAGTGAGGGCGCCATTCAATTTTGCGCCATTCAATTTGGCGCCTCTTCGATGTCAAAAGTGCTATTCACTTTGGCACCTCTTTGGTGCTGTACGTATTTTGGTAAAATGTTTTGAAAGAATGGTAAAAAAAAATTTATTTCTGAAACAACAGTAAATTTGTACTTTAGCCCTCTGGTAAACTAAAGAGTGTTTTGTTTCAGTACTGGAGGTGTTGGTTTGGTTGGAGAAATAAAGCCATTGGCTGTTCAACTGAGTTCTTGCACAGTTTGAGGTGTATGAAGCCGAGTTTTGTGGGTTTCGTTTTGTTGGTGTTAATTTTGTTCTGATTTAATATATTTGTGTTTAATCTAGAGTGATATGCAACTAGATTATGTTGGTTTGAGGCTATGTTGGATTCTCTGTGGAGGTAGTTTAATGGTTTTTTGCATAAATTAGCTAATTTGTTGTTGTTTTTGGTACTATCATGCTGTCTATATTGGATTGACACTCTTTGAAGCTATTTTCAATGGTTTTGTGGATTGCGTAGAGGTTTTTTGTGTGCTTTGGAAACCTCACAGCAAAACTCGATGATTTCAGGAGGATTTCATCACTGTTTGATGGGATGCTTCTGTTCTGGTTATCTGTCAGATTTTGGTGTAATTTTATGAGTTAGCTGTGATTATGCAAGTCTTAGCTCAGGATTATGCAGGTCTTAGTTTGGGACTTGTGTGTGCTTGGCATATTTCCATGAAGATTGAAGTGTTGTGGTCAATTTGGCTTGATTTTGGGCTGTTTGGTGATGGGTTTGCATGATTTTTTATGTGATATTTGGCGTAAAGTGCTATGTTGTGTGTTTTTTGGTGTGTACTAGGAGTCACTATGCAGTGCATTGGAGTATTTTGTTACTGGTGGAGGTGTGGTTTAGTGAGCTAGTATGATGAATAGCTTTTCTAGCATCGTTTCGATGGAAATGAGATCGATGATAGAAAGGTGTTGAGTGTAGCTTTAGTTCTTGGGATTGTGTTTTGTGCAAAATTGTGTTGTTTGGTGCTATGCAGGTTTGACTTTGGTGTCTTTATGTGATTTGGAACAATGTTTTGTGACTTGTATTTGCACAGGTCTGATTTAATGAGGTTATCCTTTGTTTAAGGTGGTTTAGATTATTGCTTGTGGTGTCTTTGTGATTTGGAACATTGATGACTTGTGTTTTCACAAGTCTGATTTGGTGAGGTTATCCTCTGTTTAAGGTAGTTTAAGCAACTGGTTTTGCCTACCTTGCATTGGATTGGTTCATGTCTAGTTTGTTCATGTCAAATACAGTTGAGGGACTAGTTGAGGGGTCAGTTATGCAAGGTATTAGGGGGGTTTTTCACTTGAAAGTTGAGAAAGTTGTGTCCAACTATGGGCATTGGTGTTTTTGGCTTTAAAGTTGAGGAAACTTCTAGAAGTTGTGTCCAACCATAAGTGTTAGTGTTGTTGGCTTAGAAATTGAGGGAGTAGCTCAAGGGAAGCTAGCATAAGAATTCTGGAAGTTGGTGGTATTTCCACCAAGGTTTTTGGGCTTGTGAATGTTTCCTGTATGGAATGTTCGTAAACTGTTCATAAAGCTTGTAGTTTATAAAGTTTCTTTATGGTTATGTTTTGTTGCATTTTGATTTTGGGATTTCATGTAACAAGCTTAAGCTTTGTAAGCTTTAGCTTGAGGAGGAGTGTTAGAAAGTTATATAAATAATTAGGTTGAGATTATATTATGATTCTAGGTTATGGGTTTGATGGTCTTGCACCCAAAGTCAAGGTTATTGGAGTCTTTCTTTCTTAGCAGCTTTATATAAATAGAGTGTTACTTTAAGTCTGTTGCGATAATTCAGAGGTCTGATTTTTACAATAATATATCAGTTTTCTCTGAATTCTTTCTAGCCCCTCTCTACAATCCTCCTCAAAACCCTAACTATGTTTCTCAACAACTGTGGTTTTTCACACTGATTCAATTCTATACCAGACTTAATTCCTGCTGCTCTTAATTCTTGCGTCTGATGATGTCTGGCTCTCCTTTGTAAGGATTCTTGGAATCTGAGCTTTATTTTTGCAGGTTTCCATGTGGATGACTCAGAGGTCACCTTGAATGTTTGCTTGGGTAAACAATTTTCTGGTGGAGAACTATTCTTTCGGGGTGTTCGATGTGATGAACATGTGAACACAGGGACCCAATCAGAGGTGTGTTGACTCTTGTAGATAAATGATTTTTCAGTTCATTAATTGATATCTGGCTATACTATCCTGTAGTATGTGTAAATTATACTTAAAACCTTCTGAAAAAATAGGAAGGGCAGCTGACTTATCATTCATAGTACTCTAACAATGTTCTGGGTATGATGACAAAGTCTGTTAACAGGGGCATCTAGGGGTCCATTAACGGCGGCATGTAGGGTCTCCAGTGTCCCTGTCAACAGGGAAATTTTTCCCTACCTGCCCTCGTATGGATGCAAGGATCCCCTGGAGAAATGCAAAATACAATGACCTTAACATCTTTGATTGGAGGCAGTGTGCTGAAAGAAATATTTGGATGGACTGAAATAGACATGTGCACACAAAATAATAGTAATAAATATATGGTTAATGTTGTAATTTTACTTATACTGGGGTTCCACTTTGTGATACCCTCTGCCGAGTTAATTATGTAATTTTACCTATAATAGGGTTCCACTTGTCATCCCGTCCCTGAACCATAAGCAGGCAGAAATTTGCATCTGTCCCCATTCCTGCTCCCCAAAAGGCAATCTCATGGGGATCGCGCTGCTCATGGGGTTTTTTTCACTGTCTGTAGATGCCATATTATCTTGTGTCCTCTCCAGCCTTAAAGCTGGAAGGTAGCGCTCCTGTTTCACTTGCTACCCTTGTGATTATAGATTGATGACTTTGTCCTCAAGTTTAAATTAGAGATGTTATAAACTGATTCAGTTTTGGAGAAGTCAAATTATTAGGATAAAAGGGCAATATGGGAAGTAAAGAGTTTGGATGTGTTAATATGGTTAGGACTTGGGACAATCAAATGTGGGAGCAAGAATATTAGAGTGGGATAATGCCTGATATTGCAAATGTTGCTACTGTCAACTTGGTCTCCTGTTTGGCAAAATCTTGAGTACATGTTGCAAATACATGAAGTTGCGAATTGTTTAAGTTGCCATTTCTATGCTTATACTGAATATTAAATGGCATAATAGCTATAATATTGTATGAAATTGACTGCACGTAATGGAACATATTTGAATTTATTTTGACTTCCTTTTCACCAAATCCTATCTTGTAGGAGATCTACGATTACTCCCATATTCCAGGACATGCAATACTTCATTTTGGTCATCATCGGCATGGTGCTAGAGCTACAACATCTGGGCATCGGATAAATTTAATTCTTTGGTGTAGAAGGTATTCGCACAACTTTTTTCTTACAGAAGCACAAACAACCTAGCACTTCGCTTCACTTAAGTAGCATATTATAACTTAATGGGCATGTAATGTTATTGTATAACTGGTCCTTTCCCTTGTTTGAAGGTTTTAGCTAAGGAGGGGTTGGGAATGGAGGACTAAGATTAATCTTCCAAAAATCCACCGACACTACGTTTTTGTACTCCTTCAATTTTGAGAATTTTTGGAGGATTTTCTAAATAACCAAATGAGGAGATGGAGAGTTCTTAACCACCCATTCTCATCCCTTTCCATAGTTTCCATTCTTTCTTATTTGTCTTTCCTTCCCTTACCCTCTTGACTCCCAAATAGATCATCGAGTCTTTTTGATTCCTTTCTCGATTGCAACAGAAAACTACTTTTGCAATCTCAAGGCAATGACTGTTTTCTGAATTCTTGATTCTAATGTTGCTTTTTCCTATGTTTGAGTCCATATGCTTTATCATGAACATAATCTATGTATAATTACACAATTTTTGCTCAAACGTGCATCCGCTTGTTCTTGTAGTTCGGCTTTTAGAGAGATGAAGAAATACCAGAAAGATTTTTCTAGTTGGTGCGGAGAATGCAGACGCAAGAAAAAGGAGAGGGAGCGCATAGCAATTGCTGCCACCAAGCAGGTAATAGAAGGATGTAAAGGGCATGGTATTAACTCGGCATGCAAATCATGTTCGTGAAGTTAACGTCCTTCATCTCCATGATGTTAACTAGGCATGTATTTTCATTTTGCAGGAATTACTGAAGTTGGGAGTAAAATCTACCTCTTGAATTCTCACACATGCAAATCATGTTTGTGAAGTTGTAGATAAACAGAGTAACAGCTTGATAATATGCATAAGCTTTTGGATAAGCTGTATATTACAAATTTTGCAAGAATGTATTTAATAAAGATACATTCCCAATTTGTTTGTTTGGGATTTGGATTACCTGTGTTTCAAGGATTATGATCCCCTCCTGTGCTGCACAACGTGCCATTTTTTATGTAAAGAAATATTTCTAAAAAAATTGTGATACAATTTTTGTGAATAGAATGGCAGCTTTTTTGTTGTATATCTATGACATCTAAAGTCTGTATAAAATTCTAATTTTTTTAATGAAAAAAAAATTTAAATACAACATTATCAATTTCCTGTTAAAATTTTAAACAGTGTTGTTGATGGAAAATTGGATAAATTTATTTGTGCGTACAATAATCAGCTTGATATAGAAATTCAAATGGGATGTGTAGATTGATCTGAATTTGCAGCCAAATATCTAAGCTATTGGCATCTGTTTTTTCTCCAATGTTGTCACTTCGATTGAAACAAAGGAACACAGACAAGCTTCAACATAAGGGCAGTTTGATCTGAGTCCATGAAAAGGTATCTGGCATGAAAAAGTTGAAGTTGGGATTTTGTGGACGCAACAACTGAATTGAATTGTTAAATAAGCAAACAACTTTGGAATTTAATTATAGGGAAAATGCCTCACACTGCTTCAACGAATAGATTCTGATTTAAAATATGATTTCATTTATTTAATTTTTTAAAAATGAATATCAAAATAACCATAAATTAGTCGAATTTGTTCAATGGCAATTACCTATTTTAATATTGTAATAAAATTTTATTGGACAAATATATCCAATTTCATCTCTAATTTTCAGGTTAATAATCAGTATAATATGTATCACATTGTTTAATAATCTAGTTTCAGTGTTTTTGGGGTACTAAACGTTTTAATGTTATTAAACCCAAACCCACCTTTAATCTGTCTAAAAAAAGAGAAAATTGGAATATAATTTATAGTATTTAAAATTATAATTATTTTAGAAAATAATCTTAATACTAGTAATTTTTTTGGCATTTAAATAACTAGTAATGAATGAATATTTGATCTCACATTTTTTAGGTTAAATTATATATAATCCTCTTGTATTTTTCTTGAAGACAAAATTTAGATAAAGTTCGTTAAGTACTTGCCATAAGATTCTCTATTCAGATTATGACATGTGTATTAATTGCTTTATCATAATTGCAATATTGATAATTTTTGTAATTATTAAATTGAAATTATTAATATTTAATTGAGCAATTAATACACTTGTTGTAATATAAATAGAGAATCTTATGGCAAATATTAAGAAACTTTGCCTAAAATTTGCTTTTCTGTTGATGTATGATTTACCCTTTATAGTATTAAAAATGTTCTACTTATCTTTATATACTTGTTATTTTTTTTATGAAAATATTTATGTATTTATTTAATAGTGTACATAACCCTTCTCCATTAATTTTCCATTTGAGATCCTAATAGAATCAATTTGTGATTCTCATGTTTTTAAGTTTCCCTCTGATATTAAAAAAGTGGATGCTAATTAGAAAAATCTCTTAACATTCTCTTTCCTTCTAATTTATTCACTATGTTAATTGTAACTTTCCTTTCATTGAAGCAAAATTTTTTAACTTGATTATTTCATTTAGGGTTATTGAGAGAAAATTTCATTGTGAGTTTCTCTTTCCTAATGTAACAATTTAGCTCTCTTCATTGTGAATTTGTCTTAGATTATAGGAAATAGTAATCGGTTATGGGAGTAGTTCTATTGCTTCAAACACAAAATTGAACCAAAATGAGAGGACTCTATTTGTGTGAATGGAGGAAAATGAATTGTAACCTATATATTACGAAGAAATCAAATAAATGTTAGTCATATACAATATGGTTGGATAATCTAATGAACAAACATTAAAGGATCACTTTTATAAGATGCTTTGTAATGTAGTATAATTTTTTCTATTTTTTGTTATCAATTACTAGTAATGATTAAATAATAATTTGGCCATAGAGATATAATTTGTGAAGCAATTATCAATGTCAAAGGTAGGTAAGGAAAACTTTCTCTTTTGACTAAAAATGCTTCAAATGAGATAATTCAAGTAATATATATTTTATCAGAGAGGATTGTGAATAGAGCTTATCATTATTTAACTTGTATATAAGTCATAATTTTTATTTTTCAATATCATAATTATAATGTATTATTTATTATGGGGAGAAAGAATGTTAGAAATTTATAAAATTAACATTAATTTCTTTTAGTATTGAAGGAAATTGAATTACATGAAAATCGTATGTTGATTTTGTTAGAATATTTAACAAAGAATTAAAAGAGAAGGGTTATGTGCACTACTAAATAAATACAGGAGGCTAAGTAATACATTTTAATATTATAGGATTAAATTACACATAAGGAAAAGTACATGGGGGTTATATGTGATTTACCTTTATTTTTAATTTTTATAACTGCTATTAACATGGCATTAAATTAGAGAGAATTTGTCTCTTTTTATTTTCATTTGATCATTAACATTTCTTCATTTACTTTTATTTTTGAATTTAAAAAAGGGCACAATCAGGCTTATCAATTAGAACCAATCAAGTGAGGCAATGTAGAGAAAATGGCAAAAAAGGATTTGCAAAAACTGACAAAGAATGGTATAAGATAAACAATAAACTCCACCCCCCCCAAAAAAAAAAAAAAAAAGAGTAATGTATTTGCTATAATGGTGGTTTTCGTTGAAGTTACAATCATATTTTTTCATGTCTCAAACCAGGTGCCAATAACTATAATTTGAGTGCATGAAATTAACCGGGGAGCTTCACATCTATTACTAGGAATGCAATATTGTAGTTGTGACAGTTCTATTTTGAGCAAATCTTGAATTGCAATTGTTATTACTAGTTTTTGCACCTGTGCGTTGTATGAAAAATATGAATTTAAATTTTTTTTAAAATCCTTAATAGTATTGAAAGAGATTAATATAATAATGCAATTGTAAGATAAATAATTAATGTAAAAATTAGACCAAAAAGTTGTATATTATAAATTGTGAAATTTTTTTTTTGTTTGACATGAAATATATTTTAAATAATTCAAAAGATTTCAAATGTATTTAATATATTTCTCTATAAATTATATTCTTTCGTGTAACATAGAAGTTCCAAAACATGTATTAGAGAATGCTATACAAAATTAGAATTTATGAGAACATACAATAATTGAAACTTGACATGAATTACGTCCGATTTCCATTTTTTGCAAGAACATGAAGAGCCAAACCCATGAACAACCAATTTCATGCTGTTCTGATACTAACAGCAAATCTCATACTGTGTTGATATGAAAAGCTAATTTCATGCAGTTTTGATGTCAATACTATACAGTTCTAACATGAAGAGCCAATTTAATTATTTACTCGATCATTTGTTGTAAATCTAAACTCATTATTATTAGTAAGTTCCAATTCTTGTCTTATATATTCTAAGTATTACACTTTTAAGTTAATTAGCAACTAAATTTAACGAACAAGCTTGGCAAAATTAGTTAATTTTGTCTTATGACTAGGCTTTGATTTGTACATTAATTCTTATGTTTAAATATAAAATATTTCTTAGAAAATGATTTAGCAACATTGTGGCCAAAATAATCAATCCATTGTCATATTTTCTACTGGCAATACACTCTTATGCCTAGCAGCTGCAAAAACAATAACTTCCACTCATCTTACATGAGTTCCTTGTAATTTGAAGTCTAAATAATTGACGTAAGGTCAAAAGAAAACTAATATTCATTGAAGGAAGTACAATCACAAAATTATCTCATTGAGGTACAACATTCCTTCAATTGCATCAAAACATAAACAAATGGAATTAACAGGAAAATCAATTGGATAGAAAATGCCTGATTTAAACTATTTTAGACAAAACTCAAGCTTTCAACCTAATCAATAAACTTCAAAAGACACATACAATGCTAAAAATCTGGAGAAGCAACAATGTCATCCTATGATCAAAGTACCCTTTCTCATGTAAAGTGCATGTATTTCTATCACCAACATCATTATTGCAAATATGTTTAATCCTTGACCATATTAAGCTATTACTCCAAATAAATGATGGATTATCCACTGATGTCAATCATGTAACTTGATTAACTTTAACCTAGACTCCATTGATTGAGGTGTATGTCTCATAAACAAAGACTTCAAGCACAAACTGACTAGTATCTTTATCTAGAGGATATGAAATAAAGGACAACTTGTTATAATCATACAGAGAATTTTTAGCATATCATATGGAGGATTTTCATCATAATTCCTTGGTGGAGGAAGTGGTATTTGCCTGGAACTACTACAAGCAAAACTATTATATTCATATGCAAAAGATCAATCCAATGAGTCATCAATTTGCAAGCTATTATGATCAAAAGATACTAAAGATAAGTTTTCTACTTCAAAGCGATTAAGTACTGCACCATAAACAAAAAATGTGAAAATAACTTAAGCAGTGACAAATGGATTTTTCTTAAGCAAGATAGAGATTTCATACTGTGAGAGTATTTTATCATAAGCAAAACCAAATATAGAGTGTGAATATTTCAACTTAGGATCAATTCCATTTATATACTTATTTTGCTTGGTAAAAGGATCAAAGAAAGACAAAACATGTTGAAATTTGTCAAATAACTTTTACTTTATGAGCAAAAGCTCATCATATGATCCAACAATGTTGTTCAAAATACTTAGATGCACAGTATTAGAAGTATACAATGGCTCAAAACACCTATCATCAATACATATCAAAGAAAGACTATTTAAATTGCAATTATCAAACTTGTGTAGAATAATCTTCTAATTAGATAAAGATTGAATAAGGAGTTGCTTTTTAAACGACAGGCTATCAACAAGACAATAGAAATACTTATAAAAAGACTTGAATTTCAAAAGAGTTTTAATAGGTAAGCAAAGAAGGATTTCCCTTCATAAATCATTTAGAAATGTAAACTCTTGATTAAGATTTTTCATCTTAAATTGTGAAAAATACATGACATTGTTTGAAGTCTATACAAAAATTGAAGAAGAAACCATGCTTATATAGTGAAGAAATCAATAGAAAATGGATCAAAATCATTTTCAAAAGCTTACAATCTAAGAACTAAAACCTAGATAGCTTGCATAAAAGAGAGCTACAACAAAAGGAAGTAAGAAACTTAACTTTTGCTGCAGGCATGTTCTTATGGCAGGAGATTAATTAATCACTTTAGGAAGATCATTAGAGAAGCTATGCACACATGCTAAGACATATTTAAAATATAGCCAATGTTAAGTAGAATATTTGCTAAGCATGAGTATATTTGCTATCAAAATTCTAATGTTGCAATATAAATAGGTGTTAATTAACTTCCTTTTATTAAAAATTATAAAAAAATAAATTAACTCTATTAAGGCTTACATGAATATGGTTAGTTAGTAAAAGTATATTCTTATACCAACTTAATACTTGAATAATATAATTATATTGATTAAACTAAAGCACTAAACCAAGGGCTTAATTACTTTGGTTCCTTAACTAATCATATATCAACCAACCATATATAATAAAATAAATAACTATCATCTAAGTTAACTAATTATAAATAAAAAAATTATTAGCTTGCACTATTAGCATTGTAGTTAATGATGAACATGTAGTCAGTATTTCTTCTCTTGAGATGCTCACAAAAATAAGTAAGAAAAGCTACTATGTGCACAAGGGTTTTTTTTTTGAGAAAAGTCAAATGAAATGACAAAGTTTCTTCAGGAAAACATGCAGTGCAAAAAAATATTAAATAGTTTGGAAAAAATAAACACAAACTAAACATGCATTGGTGCATAAAAGAATAAAAGTTAAAGGTAAAAAACTAATTATTGGTAGATAGGTGAAATGCGGAGCATGCAGCTACATTGGAAATTTGAAGGATTAATTAAAAAAAAAATTCTACACATCAAAAAATAAAAAAAATTTAAAATAGAATACTACAGAACACTTAATACATGCACTAGGTGACCATGCTTAAACAGAAGAGCATTCATTGTTTCATGAAGAGAAAAATTGATCAATATGCATAGTTAATTGTGAGAATACAAGTAATAATAAATTGATTGGATAATATAACTGTGGGTGTGGATAGCATATCTTTTATAATCAGTCATGTTAAATGCATTAATTCAGGATAACAAATAAAAAACAATGTCAACAAAAAAAGGTAAGCATGTTGGTGGTTGAGTATTAACTTAAATACCATAAAAAATCAAAACAAAACTAAGTCTAGCAAAAGAATAGCAAGCTAACCATTATTATTTATTTGCAAATATCCTAATCCAATGTATCAATTTAGGTTAATAGATAAAAAAAGGATCTTTTGGGAATACATGAAAGTATGCGATTCAAGAACCAATATATGCAAAAAAATAAAAATAAAAGTCTTCACATGGAGATTAGGGGTCTTCTGTTAAAAAATGTTAATTATTGTTTTATGAATAAAAAATAGACCTTCAGCATGAATAAGAGAAATGAAATCAAACAATGCATATGGGAGATATAGGAATCCTTTGAACATCATCTTATTCCATCTAGAATAATGAATCCAAGGCTTGAAAATAATTTCAAACTCTCTACTACTTAAAAAAGGATTGAACTCTTGACTAAAATCACTCATTATTATTATGCTTGTCAACATTATGATCTTAGGAAAGATCTCCAACCATTTGAAACCTTTATCTTTGGATAAAAACAAAGGAATTTCTTTCAAATGATCACCATAAAATACTTTTAAAATTTCACATTAATATTTTTTATTAAAAAAATTCAAATATTTCAAGAGACTTAAATGAATTCATTGAACTTGCTATCTCTTCATTTACATCCCTTGGAAATAAATGGGTAAGTAGCATTAGTTGAATGAATTAATTAATTAAAATGAGTTAAATATTAGCTCATTGAAATAATCAATGCTATCCCTTCATTTGCATATCTTGGAAAACCAATCGTAAACATGTCAGTTTCATCTCATATATTCATTTGCCATATGCTAACTAATATTAATAATTGATACTATAACTAAAATTATTGACTTATAATTTTTATTACAATTTAATTAATATAATTAAATTAAGTCTAATATCTTTATCCACATATACATTTGCATCTCTTTCAAACAACCAGTTTTCAATGAATTCAGTGTATTCAAGGTACATAGAAATCTCTTTATATAATCAATATTCAATATATTGAAAAACTATCAAATGAACATATCTCTTTATTTAATCTTTTCTAGTTTTTAGTAATTATGGTCTTAATTAATTAATAAAATTAATACATTAGATGAAAAACAAATATTTTGTTAGATATTCAACAAATAGTTGTAGTAAGCATCACATCTTTATTGGCTTTAGAATTGTAAAGAAGATATGTTCCTTTTCACCATTTATGTTGGGAATAAAGAAAAGAAAGTATCTTCCTTCTCTTCACTATTCTCGGGAATAAATAAAACATTATTAATTAAGAATTCCAAAAAATGAACATGCATTATGCATTTGCTACATACAGTATTTTTAGAGACCAAATTGTGCATTACTTGCGTGTAATTTTATATATAAAGCAATGTAATAAAAATATAAAATTAGCATGAATAGAAAACAATAACATTGTTATTACTAAATTAAAAGATACATGACAATCTATTTGGACTTAACTGCTGGCTTGAAAACAATAAATTGACAGATAAAATTACACTGAAGTAAAACAAACCAAAAACAAGACACAAATCCCTTTCTCCGTTTATTATCAAATAAAATTGATAATATTCAATAACACACAGACTTAGAAAAATAAAACTTTTTAAGAAGTTCCATCCTGTTACTCATTCAACTTATGATCTTTCACAATTTTCTTATTCTTGTTGATAGAAAAATCAACAAATGAATTTTCTAAAGATGCATAAGCATTTTCTTCATCACAAATACTATGCTTCATAGGAGTAGATTTTGCAGAAGTGTTGGGATTAGTCAAGTTTTCATAGCCTTTAGAAGAAGAATACTGAAAATAGACCTAAACTTATTCAACATTAACTTCTTAATAGTGCCATGAATCCATCCATCCTACGATAAAATGGAAATAAATACAAAATTCATGAACATAACCATGACAAAAAGGAAAATTATTGTTATAGTGTAATTGTTTTACCTTCTCATCTAGTATAACAATCTTAATGGAATTAATGACATTCTTATTGGTGTAGTTAGGCATATTCCAAAGGTAAATTATTGGCACCTTAATCTTCTATGACTCTTTCATGAGAGTAATGTCATCAATAAAATCAAACCTCAAAGCGATGGTGGAAGATGAAAATTCTCTCTAAGGAGTACAATAAAACTTGACAATATAGGAAAATAAAAAGAGATGAGGAAATAATAGAGCAATGACTATCACTACTACTTATATAGGATAGTGAAATAGACAAAGAATTAGAGATTGCTTCACAACTTTAAACCAACCAACCATATAATATAAGTAATAATGATGAAAAATAAAATATATAAATATATAATAATATAATATTATATTTATGCTGTAGGTGGTTTTGGACAAAAACAAATTCTCCTCTAACTTACATGTTGTAGCATTAGCTTAAGGTGGAAGACAATAGTATTAGATTTTTTGTAATTACTCATAATTTTTTTACAACGTGATCTCACACACAAACACAGTGGATTGTTAATCTTCCATTTAGATAAAAAATTATATTGTTAATTTAATTGTAATAAAATTATACTAAATATTTAAATAATTTTAATAGAGATATTAATTTAAAATCTTTAAGTTAACTATAATATCTTTTATTATTTATTATTATTAAATTAGTAATATTGTTCTTTTATCCAAATGAAAGAGTGAATGTTATTAATTACCTTTATATATGGATGTAGAAATCCCTATGTCTATATAAAATAATACAAATTAATATAATTAGTCAAATTATTGTAAACTAAATTATTATATGTCAAATAAAATAGTCAAACAAGTGATTACATTATTATCGGGCTTTGGTGTGTCTCTTGAATTATAAGTTGATTTAATATCATGTAGGTCTTCTTTATTGGACTATTAATAACAAGAAAGCAAGTCCAATGCTTTCCATAAGGATAAGTACTTACTTTTATCCTATGTACTATTTTTGTCTTTTCTTAGTGGCTAAGGCATTTTTTGGCAAATAGTGGCTAAGATAAATTACATTGATAAAAAGGATGATGATTACAACTACTAATAATACAGAGAAGAAACAAATATAAAAATAACCAACAAAATAAGAAAAATATTCCAAATAATAAAAAATGCATACAATTAAAAAGAAAAATAGAGAGAAATGAACATAAATCTAAAAAAGAGAATCAGGGAGATGAATAATAATGGATTAAGAAGTAAGATACAATATTAAGAAATTAAGTGTTTAAAGATCCATTTCACAGTATTTTTCTCCCTACGAAGACAATGGCTTTTATATATATATATATATATATATATATATATATATATATATATATATATATTTGAAAGTAAATTTTTTATGACCTTGTTACAAAGTGTCCAAAATTATTTGGTTAATTATGGAAAGTAAATTTATATAAGAAAATTTTCTTATGTAGTCTTCTTATGTAGTGAGAAGTAGATAAGTAACTGTTAATCGTATAATTTTTATATGGGCTTTGATGATAATTAGTAAATGATTGAAATAGCATTGCATATCTTTATATTAAAATATTATAAAATCTTTAATACACATACTATATTATAATTACAATGGTAATGCTTGGTTATATGTTAAAAGAGTTAATCTTATACAAAAATCACTAGACATATAATTGATCAATATACATGATATGATGATTATATATGCTCCTATGCTAGCATGTTATACTTGCTATATATTAATCATACATATCATATCTTTAAATATTAGATTGGACTAATTATATAGTTTGCAGAGTTTATGAACTTTACATAAGAAAGTCCAAAAGCAAGAAGAGTTAGAATTGGACAAAGTAATGAAAGATCTTGTCATTCTCAACTTAAGAATAAACAAGAAAGAAAATATGATCCAAGTATTGAAAAATTGAAATATTCAAGTTTTAGAAGTTTCGAAGCATCAAGAAAAATCTAAAGATTTCATTAGTATAGTTTTTCTTTTTAAGGTTAGAATTTCTTGTAAAATAGAGTTTTTTATGATATAGAGTTCAAACATGTTTTTAAAATTTTATTTGATCAAAATATTTTAAAAAGATATCCCGAAATCATTTTTTTACAAGATAGCTTATGGATCATTTCAAAAACTAATGGAATATGAGTTTTTAGTTTTCTTTTAATTTTGATTTGTAGTCACACTTTTGATAATTTCTAATAAAATATATATGATTTGATTATAAAACTTTTCTATGTGAAAATAAACTTGAAGAGCTTTATATGGACTAGTCATTTGTTTAAAATGATTAGGATATAAAAGAGTTATGATTTTTCAAATTGAGATTAGAAATTAGCTTTTTTGCAATCTAGTCTTTTTTGAACTTTAATTATTTTTTTGATTATATATCATAAACTATATCTAATTTAATTATGAAACTTTGATTATGTGAATATATACTTAAATATCTTTCTATGGATAGGTCATTTGATTAAAATGAATAAGATATGTAAGAGTTATGAATTTTTAAGTCAAGTCTAAAAATCTATTTTTTGCATCTAGTTTTTTTTGACTTTAACTTATTGTTTTGATCATATATCATAAAATATATATTGTTTAATTGTGAAAATTTTTTCATGTGAAAATTGATTCAAATAGCTTTCCATTGTGGGTAATTTGCTTAAAATGATTAAGATATGAAAGAGTTATGATTTTCTCAAGTTAAGTCTTAAAATCTATATTTTGCATCTAATCGTTTTTGGCCTTTACTCATTATTTTAATCATATTTAAAAAACTTACATAATATAGATCATTTGCTCAAAATAGAAAAATTATAACCTTTAAATTTGATGTTTAGCCATGTTGTTACATGTAATAGTTAACTATTAGTCTTGGGATCATTGCATATTAGTAGAAAAAGGCTAATAGTTGATTGTTACAACTTTGTTATGAACATGCTATAGGTATTTCCAAATGTTCTAAATGGCTATAAATCACTTTGACCTTCTTATAAAAGTTAAGAAACATTAAATAAAACATATATGGAGCATGAAATTTATTGTTTAATATCAATTACTCTTTCTTTCATCAAATCATGATTTAAGCTCTTTATTTTGAAATTCTTCTATTGTAGGTGCTTTATTTGTTTTATGTATTCTGTGAGAAAGATTGTATGAGTTGTTTTTAATCTTAAATTTACTTCTAATTGTAAAAAGTGTGGTATCCCTTAAAAAATATTGGAGAAGGTATGATATCCTTTGTAAAAAGAGAATTTGCTTAAGGAAGAGTAAGAATATAGTAAGAGGCTTCTTTAAGTGCTTGATTCAAACTTGAAGGGATACCGAATTGAATATA
This sequence comes from Sindora glabra, assembly GCA_020226215.1. Lineage (NCBI taxonomy): Eukaryota > Viridiplantae > Streptophyta > Magnoliopsida > Fabales > Fabaceae > Sindora > Sindora glabra. The sequence goes on from CM035225.1 coordinate 90,129,410, forward strand.
AGTTTGGAAAGTGCATTAAATTATTATATGTTGTGTGAAAATATTTTTATTAAATTATCTTGAATTTATTTCTTAATGGTTTGTTTATGCATAATTGATTAAGTTGATTTGCATTAATTCTTTAAATTATTATATCTTGAGTATAAATATCTTTATAAAGTTTTTTTTTGGATTTGTTTGAATTAAAATTATTCTTATGACTTCCTAAAATTAAGAGATTTTTAAAGAAAATTTTAAAAATGGTAAAATTTTTTAAAATATTAAATTCAACATTCTTTTAAATGTAGGTTCCCTTGGCCTATAGTAACTTCTTGTGCTTTGTCGAAATATAACTTATGATAATATTCTACTTCATTTATCTTTTATTTTTTGAAAAGTTATACTTTCCATATAAGTTTTTTTGCAAATCTAACTAGTTAAAAGATGTAATTAGATATGTTTTTTTGTAATACCCCAATGGAGCAAAAAAAATTAATTAAGAAAATTCGAATAGGAAATTACCTTAATAGAAGCTCAATAATAAAATTGAGTGAAAATTGTAGAGATAGATTTAGGGTATATCTATCTAGAATTTTTCTTAAACTTATTTTAGGCATTAGTATGAGTCAAAATACTATAAAAATCCCAATATTAGGTTTGGAAAAAATTTATAAAAATCTGATAGGAAATTAGGATTCTAAGTAATTGAAAATTTACCCGGTCAACTTGAAAACCTAGAAATTAAGCGTGATTTTGAAATAAATCATCCTTAATTACTTGAGCTAATTTAATTTGATGTTTTGGGCTTGAATATGACCTTTGAACCAAAAAATTTAAGCCCACAAAAGCAAGGTCTAAGTGTGTAGAAAACCCTAGGTAATTTGGAAAATACTTGCAAAACTAAGTGTATTTGTTAGTGATTTTTTAAAGCAATTTATTTGGCTCATTTTAATTGGATTTAGGGCAAAAATCTTCTAATTTTGAGCTGTAAAAACATGATCCCATTTGCTGCCATCATGAAGGAGAATTCTACCACTTTCTAACAAGGAAACTTACCTTGGAAGCTTAGGGTTTCTAGTGCTTTATATATATATAGGGTTTTAAGGTAAATTTTTGCACATTTTTCTCCCCAAAAACTAGTAAAAAACTTGCACTCTCCAGCTTCCTTTACAAGAATTTTCAATTTCCTCACATAACTCAAGGAGTTTTCCAACTTGGCACTTTAATTCTAGCAAGGTAATTAAGAATTTTCTTTATCTTTCTTCATGTTTTCATGGCTAAATCTTTTCCTAAACTTCTAAAATTAAATTTATTTCATTGGAATTGTTCTTGTGCTGTTTAAAGAGATTTTTACAAGTTTAGGAATTCAAGAAGTTAAGGTAAGTGACAATTACTTCTTTTCTTTAGAGTTTTTCTAAGGAAAGTGATGAATATGGTGATTTATGATGATATTATTGTGATGTTTATGTGTGGACATGTATGAACACATAGTTCTAGTTTTGTGCTCTTTTGAATGTTTTTTATGATACTAGGATGTTACTAGGTTGGTATCTTAATATTAAGATTCGTAGGGGAAGATTTAGTAAGTCTTGATGACAATAAAAGCAAATCAATAAAAAATGGATATTACCCTATTTTCTATTATTCTATGGAACTAAGGATTAGAAAATGATAAAACTTCTATTTTAGTGTTTTAATGTAAAAAATGATATTATAATATATCAGGAAAATTTTAGGAATTTTTTAAAATTTTAGAAATATGAAAAGTGAATGTTTCTAAGCTTAGGAGGAATGGAGTCATAATAGAATGCTGGTAAGTTTTGCTCCTATTTTTAAGGAATTTGGGGAGCCAAATTATGGATAAAAATTATGAAAATTGATGTATCTACCCTTCCATATGTTAGGGCCAAATTTGGTGATATTTGAAGCTTATCTAGTTATCAAATTTTTTTTTTTATTTTAAGTGCTTCAGTGCAGTCCTGATTTTGGACCTTGTCTATGTAGTCTCGTTTTGAAAATTTTTGAATATCAAATGATTAATAAAAATTATAAAAATTTTATAATATGTTATTTTTTATGTTTTAAAGTTTTTTTAAAAATTTGGTGGCAATTAAAGTTGATTTGATTTTCTAAATGATTAATTTGTTACGATAGCATCAGTGCTGTCCAAATATCAATGCTTTAAGTTTGTGCTTTTGGTGCATGGTGAAACTCACAAAATTAATTGTACAACAATTGAGTTATTCATTACTTAACATGTAAGGGATGCTATATTAAAATTTGGTAATTTATGGAAGTGGTTTGAATATTAAAAAGACCCTTCCATTACATGACACTCCATGTTGGCTTTATTTTGAGAATTTGCTTTCACTTTTGTGTGAACAATACTAGAGAACCATAAGGGTGTAAAATAATTGAATTTTGATGAGTCAAAATGGGTTATAAGATGCTAAGGGTCTTAGATAAATTTTTGGTAAAAGTTAGAATGAGTTTAAGTGATAAAAGGGGAATTTACTTATGAATACCCTTTATGCTCTAATAAGGTTTTTTGATTAATGAAGTATGTGTTGAATTAATACCATACACTTGTTATTCAAATAGCTTTTGTCTTGAAATAATCATATGTTATATCTGTGTTAAAATAATTAATAAAATACTTATGGCTAAGTTGATATTTTGACCATACCTATGATATGTGATAATGGAATACATGATTGATGCTTATGGTATTAATGTCCCATCTTGCTCGATACCTATGATGACTTGATACCTATTTGTTATGTGTGTGGAATATATATATATATATATATATTCTTCACATGACTTATTCCTAGGAGGAGGGGTATAAGGTGGGATTGTAGTTATAAAGGGGAGGAGGGGTATAAGGCGAGACTAAAGTTATAAGGGGGAAAGGGTATAAGATGAGATCGAAGTTAAAAGGGGAGAAACCTGAGTATCGATTATAGCCTTTTTGGTTAGTAAATTAAGTAAGTATTATTTTAAGGAAAATACTATCAAGAATCTATAATGTGATAATTAATTAAATGTATCAGTATATACCTAAACTTTTATGGAAAAAACTCCTTAAGAAAAGAGGAAATTAGCCATTCATTGAATAATTTTATTACTCACACTTGTATGTGTTATTTCTTTTGTAGATATTAATTGTGATCCTGATGAGACAAATTGAAATATATATTGGATTTCTTCCTCACTCCATAAAGGTGCGCTAGAGTAAAAGTTTATGAGATAATTTAGTTTATTTAGCAAGAGCACTGTTCCTCAAGTGTTATGTATATATTAATAGCAATACATTTGTATACATTCTAAACTTTTATATATGTTATTTTTATCATAGATATTAGTATAAATTGATTTTCTCTTACATCTATGTGTTTTAATACCTATATAATTGCAAGTATTTTTCCTATTATATTATAATAAGTAAAAATGGTAAGAAATTTGTAGAGTGTCAAGGCTTGTAAAGGTATTTAGTTAATAGACCTCCACTAATTAGATATTTTATACTGGTCACAATACCTTAAAATTGGGTTGTGATATTTTTATTTAAAGCTTAATAAAATCTTACATGTAGCTTATAACACTACAAATTTTGAACAACTTTAACACTATAATCATGAGTTAATACACTGAACTTACTTAAAATTGAAGAGACTAGGTGGTTTTATATATAAATGTAATATAGCAAATTACTAGTGAGCCAAAGTAAAATTAACAAACTATACATTTAAATTTGAATTTTCAAAATGGCAAATTATATCTTTGTCTCTTGAGCTTTGCCTGTATTTCACATGAATCCCCTCCTTTTCATGAAATAACAATCTAGCCTCCTATATTTAGATTATAGTTTCAACACCATCTCCTCTGCTACAAAATTGTATATTTATTTATTGAAATGCTTTTCTTACTTTCAATGAGCAAGAGTGAGTTAGGTTGTATTACTTTTGACCTAACTCATAAAAAGCAACAAAATAGTAAAACCTAACTTATAAAAAAAATTAAATGGAGATAAAAAGAAAAGAAATAAAATATGTTGAAAGGTCTATGAGTATTGAACAAAATTCATATTTATGTGATTGGATTCCCAAAATATGGAAAATTGAAGAAGAACATTAAAGCATGAAAATTGGTTCCTATTCCATAAAAAGAAAAAGCTGTGTGAGATTTTATTATTATATATAGTCTTTAACCTTAAAGATAAAAAGAAGAAAATTACATTGAGCTCCCCTAAAATTTAATCTAATTACATTTAACACTCCTCTTTTTTAAAATGATATATTTTCATCCCTAAAACATATCTACCACTATGAAATGTGATGATTTTAAAATTTTAAACTGCAATCATTTCTTTAATATTATTTCTTGTAATTAGAAGACTATTTACCTGCACTTTTATATACAAATGTACCCTTTCTTTGAAAATAAAAAAATACTCTTTTTTATGTATAATTATATTGTGTTATTTGTATATAAAAGTGTAGGCAAATAATATTTTGATCATGAGAGATTATTAATATTAGAGAAAGATTGCAAGTGAAAAGTTAATAATATTATATTTCATAACGACAAAAATGCTTTAGAAAATGAAAGTATATAGTTTTAAAAATAATTTTTTTAAATATAATTGGATCAAATCTAAGAGTTGAATTGCAAAAAAACCAAAAAAAAAAAAAAAACTTTGCAACGAAAGATCTTGTATAAATTCAACTTTGGAGCACTTCACAAAGATTATAACGAAGAAGTGGGGAATATAAACATCATTATATATTGAAAAGTCCATATATCATATAATTACACTGTGCATAATGTATAGAGTAAATGCATAAAAAAGTCAGAGATATATTTGTAAAAGAAAGTTATATGTGATCATAGTATAATGTACTAATTAAATTATGTTCGATCCTTTTAGATTATTTTATCATTATATTTTCAAAGACCAGTAATGTGAGATAAGAGATATTTTCGTTCATATCTACCCTACATGAGGAGATATTTTATCTTTCACAATAATTTTATGGTACAAGCTTTATCATAAAAGTTGCATTTATTGCTTGCTATTATTTTTGAGCAATTTTCATATACCCCAACTCTATCACGTTTTCTTTCTCTTAATTAATGTAAAGAAATCAGTTTCAAAATTTTATGCATGTAGGTTCTATAAAATTGACAACCAAGTTTTCTTTGTTGACTAAAACTATGAGCATATATTATAGATAAAGTATATAAGAATTTCTTATTATTTTTATACATTTTGTCATAATTTTTCTCCAAAAAAATTAAAATTTCTGGTTTTATGAACTTGTTGATAAAGCCGTAAAATAATTGCTAAGCTTTTATTTTTCCAGAATTTAATTTAAATAGTAGGATGACTTTTTTTAATCAATCAATGTCACATAATTATATGATCCTACTTGTTGCTATTTTAATTTATGTTTTGTAATTATTTACATGGCAATTGCAACTATCTTATGATAGAATTTTTTTTTTGGAAAAAGACAACTGACTAAAACTTTTTTTTGTTATCATTTTCATAAAAAAATTTATATTATAATTTTTTGCATGCTTGATTAATGAACTTAAATAATTGAAAAGTAAATGCTTTATAATTTTTTAAAAAAATTATTGATCAGTTTGTATCATATATCATCCTATTTTATTTTAATTAATATCAAACCACATCGCATTATTGCTAAAAAAAATTAACATAAGAGTGATTTTTTTTTTTTACAATACATGAACCATGCATATCTTTTGACTCACATTGATAGTTTTTCTTCAAATTGTTATAAAATTAAAAGTGGTAGGGCTCTCTTTCATATCCAAATCTTTTTCAACTCACCTTCTATTGTCAAAATTATGATTTTAAATCGACTTTCAATTATAATTAATACAATTACATATAAATATTAAAAAAATATAATCATTATACAATTAAATTACAAAAAAATATGATTATAAAAATTGTTATAATCATAATATTGCTATTGTAATTTAAAATAATCCAATAAATTCTAATATACTTTACCCACCACCTAATTCAATTCCAAATATATTATTATTTGTCTTTGCATAAAATTAATCATAGGCAATTATATATAGCATATTATTTTATCTTTTAAGTCATTATTTTAAAGGTAAACTATGGCTTTAAAGGTGTCTTTGAGACAAATATTGATGTTAACGCTTATTAGTTACCCTTTTTAGCTCTTTTTAATATTTGTTATTTGCTAGCTTGCAATGAACCTACATTGATATATATTTGATAAAGTCTCTTTTGTACCTAATTTTTGTCAAGAATCATTTGGGTTTTTCACAGGTCAAACTCTTTGAATCTTCCTATGACCTTAATTGAATTATCACATTGGATTCTTCTTGAAGCTTTCGCAACAAAAAGCATTATTGTTTTCTTATATAGTAATATTTTTTTTGGATATACTATCGTGTAACAATGCCAATTTAGTGCATATGCTAATTAATTACTCACCCCTTGCGATTGTCCAATGGTAAAAAGATTTGAATAGTATGTTAAAAGTTTTAAATAAGCTATCGAATGGTAATTTAATGGGAGGTAATTTAAGTAATACGTTAAAAATCTTAGGCTTAAAATTCTTTAGTGCAGATATAAAAAAATGTAAATCACCAAATTGATTCTTGAAAAATAAAATTTACATTAGATTTATTTTAAAAAATTTGTTTCACATAACTTATATTAAAGAGGTCTCTGATACATAGATATTATATCACAATTTTTTTAAAAAATTATAGTTAAAGTGTAAAACATTTTTTTTTTTAAAATATAATGTAACTTCTATTTTCTTGATGGTTTACTAAAAAAATTAATCATCACCTTAAAAGCAACCATTTGTTGTTGTCATTGTCATTGTTGGTTTTTGTGTCTAGTCTTTCAAATTAATTCTATTAATCTTGACTTTTCTTAAACTTTCACATGTTTTCTATGCAATCAATCCTATTGTTTTCTATTGAAGAGAAACACATATATACAAATAAATAGGTAGATATTTTTGCTTTCTATTATCTTACTCTCGATTGAATTGGAAAATGATAACCATGAATGGTTTTAATTTTGCTATATTTTAATTTACTCGTGTGATTGTGTAAATCATGATTTTAAATTAAGGTAGAAGGAAAATATATATTGTAATTTATTATAATTTTATTATTACCAAACAATTTTTTAAATTAATATGTATTGTAATGCAATGATAAAGTTAGAGTTAAATTCTAACAAATGTCAAAGAAAAAATTATTAACAGATTTTATGTATGACAAATTTTAATTTTGGTGTGAAATTTTGAAAAAAGTCAAAATAATTGCTTTTCAAAAAATTTGAACGAATCTAATCGAGCTCATTCTTATACAAGGCTTCACCTCTAACTCTAATTCTAACATTGGTTACAATTACAATATAAAATTATTATTATACAATAATAAAAAAATAAACAAATTGGATATGTTCATATTCTAGTCAATATACAATAAATAACAATTTTTGCATAGGATTGCTCAACTAGTATGAGGAATTAGGTGGTTTTAAATTCTTCCTTGCTTATTTTTGAGCTAATATTTGGTGTTAACAATAACAAGGATACATGATATATTTAGTGAATTATGAGGCATGAAAGAATAATAAAGTTGTTACGATATGGTTGTTGTACTTAAACAAGATTTGACATTCTTTAATATATATATATATATAGGGTGATAGTAATGAGGGTAACATTTTTGGAAAATATTGATATTATATTCATCGACTTATTTAGAATGAGTACAATATATATTTTTTAATAAAGGATTTATTGGCCTTATTTTGGCAAGGTTTATCATCTTATTAATTAAGATATAGGATAGACCTAGAAGACAATGTTCCCTGAATTGTCTCTAAAGTTATATATCATATTTCCTATTCTAAAACTTTTGAAGACCTAATGAATATTATAAAGTGGTTTTTACCTATTATCTATGTTCTTTTAAATAAAGTTTAGGAGTATAATAAAGTACTCTATTGGAAGGTAAAACATATTACAAACTTCTTTAATGGTATATTTAGATAGAGGAAAAGGAAAGAGAATAAATAGTTATTGTATAACCTTTACCTTGTTTAAGAGTTTTAGTGAAAGAGGGCAGGCTTCTGCATCTTCCAACAATAATGTTATACTTAGATGAGAGAGAATGAAGGGAAAAAGGGGGAAGTGAGGTTATGCTATAACCTTCTCTTTGTTTGGGAGTTATGATTAATAAAGGAAAATAAATTGGATATTTATGACTAATCCTTCAAAATTCTTTAAAATCCTCCACTACCAATTATTTTATATTCCTCCATTCTAGAGAGTTTTTTTAACATTCAAACTAAATGAAGGAAAAATTATGATTTAATAATTCATTCTCCTTTCTTTCATTTCCCTTTATTCTCTCATATTGTCTTTTCTTCCCTTTCTTTCCCCTCCTAACTCCCAATATACCATAATATTTCTTTTTGTTTCTCCAATTTGTAAGACTTTAGAGAATTTATTAATAACCAAATAATGGAAAGGGAAGTTATAACTTAACTATCTATTCTTATTCTTTCCTTATTCTCCATTCTCTCTTATTGTCTTCTCTTCTTTTTCCCTCTTAACTTCCAGATATACCATATGGTATGTCTAGAAGTTAGAAATGGAAGGAAATGGAAGGTGCAATGGGAAAGAATGAAAGGTGAAGGAAAGAAAGGAGAATGAATTGCTAAGTTATATCTTTGTCTCCCCTTATTTGAATGTTTAGAAAAACTTTTGAATTTTCTAAGTTGGAAGAACACAAAACAATTATTACTACAATATTTCTAATTTCTTGAATAAATTAAACTTGCAAACAAAGAGGATGTTAAGACACAACCTTCTAATCCTTTCATTCCCCCCATTCTCCATTTCCTAAACCTTGCATGAATGACTAAATCAAATAAGGAGCACACAAATTCTTCTTAAACATTACTCATACACATAATCAAGTATCTCATTTTCTTGCCTATATAGTTAGAAAGGCTCATATATGCAAAAATTATAGCTTAGATGTAGTCAAATAGATGTTTTAAATATTTATCAAAAAAGTAACTTAAGAAACATACTTAAAGAAATATTTTTTTTTATTTTAATGTTTGTCTTCAGTTCCTATACTAGGTCCATTTGAAAAAATAATAGCAATTAAATCTAAATCAAAGTACTCATAATAAATTGAAAAGGTTTTTAACCCTACCCAAAGATAAAAGACATATACTAGAAACCTAGTATACAAACTAAATGAAAATTTTCTTGAACCAACTTGTTTCATAATTGAGAAATTACTTTGTAAAGTAATTTATATCAAATGTTCAAAGAAGTAATTTCATTGTTGACTCATTATTCAAGCTTGTTGAGATCATTTGCCATATATTCCTTTGCAAGCTTAAGGATTATTAATTTAACCATAATAAACCTCAATTAGATTTAAACATTAGCTAATTAACATGTACTTCTCATGTGTGTACACATAAGTGATATAGACAATTATATTATGATATACTTACATGAATGCCTTTAATGTTAGTTAATGGCAAGAAATTAATTATAATTTTTAATTATTAAAAATTAGAAAATAAAAAAGTTTCAATATATGTGAGTTCTATAAAATTAACAATTAATTTTTTTTATATAGAGAGAGTTAAAACATATATTATAATTGGGATATACAATAATATCTTAGTAATATATGCTCATAGTGATGATATTATTTATTACCACCGCTTATATCATAATATTACAAAGTTAGAAAAATACTTACATACTTCAGTTGTAATATTTGTTCTTTCTCTTACCTAATGGGAAGAAGGCAATTTCAATTTACAATAATTAAAAATTGAAAAATTTAATTTTTGATGTATGTATATTCCATAAAATTAATATCTAACTACTTTTCATCATGTGGAAGTAAGAATATGTTATAGTTGGAGTATTCATGTATTTTGTGACACACTTTACTCTTGGTAACAATATCAATAATAACAATGGATTTGTTAATCCTTAAAACACAATGTCTTAATCACAGGAGAAAAGAAAAATGATCTAAGTTGTCTTATACTTTGATTTTGTGATGTTATGTTTATTGTAGTTGTTTTTAATGTTATGTACTTGGGTGTATATTTGGAAAAGATGTATTGATACATAATTTTTATAAAAAATTTTCATATTTTTTCATAGTTTTTTATTGAAAGTTGTAATTATTATATAAAAATAAAAAATTTTTAAGAATTTTTTTATACAATTTAAACAACAAAATTGTAACTTTTTTGTATATATATATATATATATATATATATATATATATATATATATATATATATATATATATATATATATATATAAGATTTCATGTAAAAGTTACAATTACGACATAACTATTTTGTTTGACCACATCAATGATATATTTGGTTGGACGAGAATGGACAATAAAGAGAAGGTTATGTCATAATTTATCTTTTATTTGAGATTTTTAGTAAAGAAATGAGATAGAGTAAGATATTATGATTAATCATCAATGATTCTCCAACATTATCCAATTACTATTGCAAATTATATATTGACGTATATAATAGCATAGTGATGTTTTTGAAAATAAGTGTAACTTATCACATTAGTTAAAAAAATACACCAATGTTATAAAGCCTTGTTTTCTAATAAGGGATAAAAGGTCTAATATAGCAAAACTTAAGATGACAACTATACAATAAAATGATATTGAATGAAAATACCAAATGGATTTAAATTCAATCGTCATCTAAATTAATACTATGTGGAATATTAGATGTTGATTGTAAATTAAACTAACATTTAAAAGAATGTTAACAATCAATAAATATTTGTAATTATGATGTTATTGAAAATTGTACAAAATAATTATATTTTAGATTTCAATTTCATATGAAATTGATGTCTAAAGCAATGCCAACAACTAATTTATGAATGCATTTATGATTTTATTAAAAATTATAAAGAACATTGGGTGTTTTAGTTGTCAATTGTACTTGAAAATTGACATTTAAAAGTTATCTTCAATTAATTAATGCTTGTATTTATGGTAGTATTAGAAACTTCAAAGATTATTTATATTTCAATGGTTTGCTCATTTAAAATGTACTATGTTATTCACGATGTGAATACTTACAATATCAATTTTTCAAATAATTGACAACTAAAAGGTATATCAATAGAATTAACATGAAAGCATTCAATATGTTAGCTATCTGTTAATAATTGATATAAAATGTCCCATATTGCCTATAAATTATGGCCTAGTCTCCATTTGAAATATCTTTATGATGCCATAGCTTTCATCATCTAATTTTGAAACTTAGTTCTAATTTAAAGATAGTCCTTCTTCTATTTTACAAAGCCTAACTAGAGGAGGTTAAAAGTTTGTTGAAGGACTTATCTCACTTTTGATATCTTAAGTCTTGTAGTGTGTTTTGAAATACCAAAGGAAAGATGAATCTTTTGATAAGACATACATCCTCTCCAATTAGGCTTTTTGATATGGAAGGAAAGACTATTCTTGAATTTATTCCAAACTCTAATGTTAGTAGTAAAGGTAAATATATTATTGAGATGTTAAGTGTTTATATTTATTATTGTTGAGATAGATGCCTTTTTCTACCTTGATTTCTCTATGAGGGTGATGGAAGACTCCTTTTTTTAGCGTTTCCAAGTTAAATGTGTTGGGATTAGGAGCCAAATAGATGCAACATAATATAAATTGATCCTATCCAAAGGATCCATGCAAAACATTAGATTAGGATAAGGATTCAGTTGATACCTTTTTAGATAATTTAAAAACCTTGTTTGTTAATCACCTTTTGACTTAGTCTTAATTGAAACTCTGAGGTATCCATACGAACCAGCAAATCACCAGTGATCATCTTATAGTCACTGATTGGAATTCTTCTCCTTTGCCTCGTAGTGCTAGCTATCCCTCTTTAAGGGTTATGGTCAAGGAGGGTTGCTAGAGTTTTCTATATTTTGGGATGTGTAAATAATTATTTATTAACACCTAACAAGCCTATTTAAATAGGTGCATAGAAAATCCTAACTAATTAGGCTTTATTCTATGTATAATTATGAGCTTATAATTAGGCCTTATAATTATAACATATAGTTCGCATATATTAGGCTTAAACAATTTAGTCCATCAATTTCAAATTTATTAGGTTCTAAGTGTGCGACCTTACAAGTTCTCATTACATTAACAATAATTATAAATTTATATTAATGATCATAAATAATGAGCAGTATCTAACAATACATCATTATTACCTAAGTAATAAGACAGTCAGTGATTCGACTGAATCTATACATGTTATCATTATCTATAACCTTTTATCCTAAATATCTAGATTGAGCACCAAACATGGACCATGTCATTTCCATATAGCCCAATTCAAAGGTTTCTTGATTCTCAAGTAAGTTGACTAAAGCAAATGTAATTGACATCCCATGTCAATCTATTTGAGTATGACCATGCATTTTTCTTAGCCTTACTTAATCAAGGGGCCTACAAATGTTACTTTTGTTATATAGGAGAGATAAATTCCATCTTGATCATACAAATCCCTCTACATGATATGTGACACATTCAATAACTACCCTTGTATTCACTTAATCATGAGTGATATAAAGTAGTATCAAAATGTGAAACTTACATGCAGGAAATCTTGGCGATCTTAGGTTAAAAGATCATATTGATGATCATAATTAAGAATCACTCATGATACTCATATAACAATCTATGTAATATTCTGAGGGTGGGTCGGTCTAGTATACAAGTTCTTTAACTTGTACTTATGTGTAGACTTAATATCTCATATAAGTAACTACACATACTAGTGTTAACATATCAATACAACTCAATCCACAATGATATATGACTAAGGACATTTATGTTAGGAAATCGGATTATTACATACAGTAGAATTTCAAAATTTTGATTTGAATTCTACTTAGTATCCATGCAAAAAGTATAAATCAATGATTAGGATTTTACCTATTGGGCACTCATGTTTCTACTGATCAAAACTTGAAAATGGATGAATCAAATGCCGGTCGGAAGGTACGGCATCTCTATGGTATCCACACGGAGTGAACAACGACCTCTCGCCCTTCACGAATTTGCTAGGATGTGTTTCTCTCTCTAGGAATTAAGATTCAATATTTTTTGAGTGATTTTGGATTTTATGAGGCTTATGAGCGTGTGCCTAATGTGCTACCCTCAAGCCCCTTTTTATAGAACTTAGGCAAGTCACAATCCTAATCCTACTAGGATAATGCTTCTAAAATCCTAATCACACTTAACAAATCATTTTATCTTTATCCTAAAGATAATGAGGAGAGATATGACTTATCTATTAATTATCTAATATTAGATAATATTATCTCATAATATAAATATCTTAATATTAGATAATTACATATAGTTATCAAATATTAAAATAATATTATCTTATAATATATTTATCTAATATCTGATAATGTAATTATTTGATATTACTTTAATATCAAATAATATCACATAATATTATATATATATATATTACATGAATAACACATTATTATTCTTAATAATAATATATATATGCACGAAAATAAGTCTAATTAATTAGATATTAATATAATTAAAGTCTAATTAATTATTATCTTATTCTTACTCCTTTTGTGTGACCTTATAGGTTCTTACTACGTTGATAATAACTTATTATTGAGCTATAGACAGTGAGCGGTATCTAGCAATACATCACTGTCACTTAAGTAGTAAGAATGTCTGTGATTTAATATCCACCTAATACATGATTAACGTTTTGCATTATAACCCTTTTGTAATAATATCTAAATTGAACTAGAGATATGGAATGTGCCATCCTCGTCAATGTTCAATTTATATTTCTTGATACTGAATAGACTTAAAATAAATGATTAATATCATATATTAATCTAATTGAGTATGGCCATGCATTTCTAAGTCTCACTCAATCAAAGGGCCTAAGGATATTTCTCTTTTATATAAGAGTAACAAAATTTCATCTACATCACTCACTTCCCTCTGCACGATTTATGACACACCCAATCAATGCCCTATTCGTCATCCTGATTAAAGGTGACATAGGATAATATTAAAGTAAGTAATTCCTCATGTAGGGAACCGTAGTGACTTTAGGTTAAAGGTTTATGTGTATTTGTGATCATATGAGAATAACTTATGACACGTCTATCCATGTAATATTCTCATAGTAGGTCAGTCCAGTACATTGTTCACTAATAATATACTCATGTATTGATTTGATATCACATATCCATGATTCGTAATCATCAGTCATTATACATGCTAGTGTCGATGTATTATTACTATCCTTTTTATAATAATACTTGACTAGTGGCATTTTAGGAATAGCGAAGCCATTCTAAGGATAATTATTATATTAAGTTATAAATCGCGCAGAATAATAATAAAATTATAAAAATAAAATATAATAATTAAATTACCTAAAATAAAATATAATACATTATGTATTACTTCAATCATTTATATGATTAGTTCCTAGAACACACACTAACAATTTAAGAATATAATTATTTTAAGATTATTATCATAATTAAATATACTACGTAAAAAGTATATGTATAAATATGATAATTGAAATTGCTTTTAAAATAATATGATTCAAATTTACAATCATCCATATAATTAGTTTGAGGGCATATGCACTAATAATATACATAGGCCTTCCAACTCAAGTATGAAGAATTTAATAAAAGAGAATTAGCAATAAGGAACATGTTGAATATTAGTGTATTTATGTTTAGATGAGATCCTCCTATACCTTAATTTCTCCATAGGGTGTAGGGATAATGCCATCTCAACATTACCAAGATGCATATAATAAGCTTTCTAACTCATAATCCCTTAACTTATATATATGGTGTATAATTGGCATGATGATTTGAGTCATTGAATCATCATGCTTATTATATACTTTATATACAAAATTAGTTATTTATTATATTAGATTATTAATTGATGATGTAATGATATATATATAATGAAAAGTCAGCTATTTATCATATTTTGTTAATGTAATAATGTAAATAAGTTTATGAAAATAAACAAATTATAATTTAATAATTTATTATTATCTCTTTTCTTATATATTTCTTTTCTTACATCCGTAATTTTTTGCATTTGGATGGCTTTCTATTTTTGAATATATATTGATTTCAATACATAATGAGCTAAAAATGTTACTTTTTCTCTTTAAAACATTTAAAAATAACCATTTGATCTAAGTTTCAAAGCTTTCTATTTTTTAATAGATTATCCTTTCAATGCATAACAAGTTAAAAATATTATCCTTTCTTTTTTAAAAAATTTAAAAATAACTATTCAATATTAGTTTGAAAGATTTCAATGCAATGATTTAGTTTGTGTATAATTGTGCACAGAACAAAATATTTTCTTAAGAGTAGAATATTCTGATATGATGTAAAAAAATAAACCATATTGGTTTCTTTCAAGAATCGAAATCTTTATGTTATTATGTTAACCTTTTATAATAATTAATGTATTAAATTATATTTCACATATTTGAAAAATATTCTACAATAAGAAAAAAATATGAAACTATATCACGTGTTTATGTTAAACTAATATAGGAAGTATGTATTTTAGACAATAGATGTTTGTTACTTGATATGTTATATTAAATCATTAAAATTTTACTTCAAGTGTTGGATACTAAACATTGATTTTAATATATAATTGACATGGGATATACAATAACTTCATTTTATTTTTCAAATAATTTAAGAAAAGAAGGATGAGAGTTGAAATAAAGGGTAATCTTTGACTTAGTGCTAAAGAGCATAATGTAGAGTTCTTCGATATTCATCCCAAGATTCATTCTGCCTTAAGAAGATACTTCTAACGAAGTTTTAAAAAAACTTAAGTTCCATTTCTTATTTGTCCTCTTACTTGTTAAAGTCTTCCTTACTACATTGAGGTGCATTTGTGATGCTCATATTTATTCTAATTTTTATAATGTTGTGATTATGTAATTTTAGATTGAATTGGATTTTGTGTGTCTAATTTCTTTTTCTAAGATTTTAGGTGGATTGAGTGCTAATATACGTTTGTACATATATTCTTTAATTTGTGGATTTCTTATGTATTTGTTGCATTTCTACTTCAAATTAGGTAGTTATGGATTATAGTTAGATGTTTGTTAATCATTTGACCCCTAAATATGGCAAGAAGGTTAGCAAATTTATTAGATTTATTATTAGCAAAATGAAAGAGAAGGAAATTAGTAATGCACTCATATTATGTCATTGTAAGGAATATTTTTATGTTAGATTGCTTAATTCAACAGAGATAAGAGTGCATCTATTTTTTAATAGCATTAACCAAGGGGATAAGTGATGATATGGTATAGGGAAGGTGAGTTGTATAATTCATTAGTACTTACAAAGGCAAAAGAGCCCACGAAGATGATAGCATGGATATGGAAGTGGATGATCAATTGAAGAATATAATTCATGATGTTGAAGATAATTTCACTAAGCACCCTCATATCCTTTATAAATTGTTAAATGATGCATAAAAGCCTTTATATTTAGGTTACACCAAATTTATATGATTATCTATTTTGTTAAGATTGTTCAACTTGAAGTCAAGGAGTAGTTAGAGTGATAAGAGCTTCATGATATTGTTGTAATTGTTGAAAGAAATGCTTCTTAAAGGTAATAAAATATTGGATCACACTTATGAGGTCAAGAAGGACATGTGCTCAATAGGCATGTAGTACAAGAAGATAGATTTTGCCTTAATGATTATATATTGTACTAAAGTAAGAATAGTACTTTAGAGGAATGTCCAAAATGTGAGGCACCACATTGTAAACTAAGGAAGAATAATCATATCAATAATAAATAAACTTTAGCTAAGGTATTGTATCTTTCAATAATATTAAGGTTTAAATGAATATTTGCTAGTGTAAATGATACTAAGAACTTGACATATGGATTGAACTCCATCTGATAGCAAGCTTTAGCATCTTATTGATTCTTCTTCTCAATAGTAGACAGTTAATACATTGTTCCTTAAGTTTGGTAGTGAACTAATAAACCTTAAGCTTGCACTTTGCACTAATAGAATGAACCCTTATAGTAATATGAGTAGCAAACATAACATATCACCTATTATATTAGTGATCTACAATCTACCATCTTGACTATGCATAAAGCTCAAGTACATCATGTTATCTTTGTTGATTTTAAGGTCAAAACAATCGAGAAATGATATAAATGTATTCTTTACACCCTTTATTAAAGACTTGAAGAGAATCTGGGAAGAAGGTATCTCAATTTTTTATGCATATCATCAAGAGTTTTTCATTTTGCATGTTATACTATTTTACATAATCAATGACTTTTTAGCTTACAATAACTTGTCTGGCTAAAGCATTAAAGGGTATAAAGTATGCCCTATTTATGACAATAGTACATATTCTTTTCATCTTAAGCATGGCAAGAAGATAACATATCCCAATCATTGGAGATTTTTGCAATGTAGCCACTAATATCATTAGCTAAGAAAGGCTTTCAATGGGTCATCAAAAGTAGCAAAGGCTCCAACTCCCTTAACTAGAGATTAAGTAGGGATGAATAAGTGTAATTGAATTTTTAAACATATCACTCATTTTATTACTGCAAACTAAATAATGTCTTTAATTTATTAATTATATGCAAATTTGTATTTTATGTTTATGAACGAGTTAAAAATGTTAGCGCAATTCTTGGCAAATCTTACGAGTCTTCAAGTAGGGATGCTTTATGGAAAAAGAGGTGTATATTGTTTATCTTCCATATTAGAAAAAAGTTATTTATGAGACAACATTGATATCATACATATAAAGAAAAATAATTATGATAATCTAGTTAAAACATTGTTGAATATATTGAGGAAGACCAAGGATAGAGTTAAGTCAAGTTGGATTTGGTTGAAATATCCATTCAAAGAGAACTTATACTCAAAAGAATGAGTCATCGTACATTTCTTTCATCAATTTGCCATATTCTATCTAGAAAGTATAAGATAAGTTTTCATGAGTGTCTACTTGGTATTAAGGTACCATAAGCATAGTCTAAAAACATTAAAACTCCGATTTCAATGAAAGACTTGAACCTAATTAGTTTAAAGTTTTATGATTACTATGCTTTGAGGTAGTAATTGTTATTAGTTGCTATTCGATCGATCCTGCTTAAACATGTTAGATATGCTATCACTAAACTTTGTTTCTTCTTTAGTGCAATATGTAACAACGTCATTGACCCTAAGAAGTTAGATGACTTGTACAGACAAGTTATAATTATATTATGTCAATTAGAGATGTACCTCCACCTTTATTTTTTAAATATCATGTTGTATCTAGTTATCCATTTAGTTAAAGAGATAAGACTTTGCAAGTTAGTTACTTAAGGTGGATCTACATTTTTTAGTGATATATGAAAATCTTAAAAGGGTATGTGAGGAATAGACATTGATTAGAAAGATGCATTATCAAAGGCTATATTATTTAGGAGCTAGCTAAGTTATGTAGTGACTAACTATCAAGTGTAGATGCTATTAAACTTCTTAAGTTTGTTGCAAGGGTGGAATTGCATGTAAGAGTACATTGGGTACTCAAATGGTTAGTATAAGTCCTAAAATATGTATGGCTTCACATCCTATATAATATTGATAAAATTTATCCTTATGTGGACATGCATATGACCTTTTTAAAGGGTCATCATTACATAAGGAATGATTAATGGTAAGTTAAATATAATTAATTAATTCTTAGTTGATTAGAGAGTTGAGTTTATTATCAATTGGTGCAAGGATTATCGAATGTTATTTCTAAGATTATTAGATGGTTGACATAAGGATCATGTATAGATGTCATATTTATATGGATATGACATAATAGGTGTTTTTTTAATACAAAAGGTTAGGATGATAGGAGCATTATGCAAAATAGTGAGGTTATTTTAGTGGCTCAAGCTATATATGTGAGTAGTTCCAAAGATAAAAACCCTGTTTATGCCAATATGTCATATTACAAGGTTATTGAAGACATTTAAAAGCTTAACTATGTTATGTTTAGGGATTTTATATTTTGATGTAAATAAATTAAGAATAAAAATGACATCTAGGTTGTTGAGTTAGGATTTACACTGGTAGATCTTAATAAGGAAGGTCATGAAGGGTAGTCATTCGTAATAGCATCCTAAGCAAAATAAGTGTTCTTTATCATAGACCCATTTGATCATAAGTAGTGTGTAGCTTTACTAAGGAAGAGATAAATTATTGGTAATAAAGATAAAGAAGATTAGGAAATAATACTGATAAGACTTCCCCTTTCTTTATAAGAATACCTTCGCTAGATAATAAAAGTGATATAGAGGATTTTCACATGCAAGATGATGATGTTGAAAGGATATGGGTTGAAGATTCCCCTAAACATGTTAGGAAGGATTTAAAATAAATATGTTCATCAATTCTTATGCTCATATTATATATATGCTAGGTAGCATTTCTAAATAATTACTTAGTTTCTATTGTTTGATTATAATAGGTAGCATTTCCATGTAAACCATAACATTTCTATAATAATATTACTTGAATAATAATATGTTGGCCAAATTATGTAATTAGGTTTAGTTACAATTCTCGTTGTAGTGGGATATAAGTGAATAAAGTTGGAAAAAATATTGAATAATGTAGGTCATGATAAATAATTGTTATCTTTATTGCTATATTATGTGAATTCTTTAACAAAAATTAACATTATATGTGAAGTTTATGTTATCAATGAATATAGATTTTTAATAATGGTTCCTAAATTGATGTTATGGTTTGTATCCCACATTGTTTTATCATAATTTATTACATTAGTTATATATCAATGTTTGTTTTAATGGTTATATAATACTTAAGAACTAAAGACGTTAATTTTTGTATGGGATAACCAATATTGTTACCCATATTCGATGTTAGTTTAAAACCAATGTTCAATACGCCTAACATATAATGTTGCTCGTATAAATGTTAGGTAAGAACTAATGTTAAAAACCCTAAAACAATTGACATTCAAGGGCAAATATATAGTTATGAATATTAGTAGTTTTGTGTTCTTTCAACTTGGAAGTTTTTTTAAACATCTAAATAAGTGGAAAGGAGATCATAACTTAACTATTGTTTTCCCTCCCCTTCCTTTCCTCCTTTACTTACTAAATATACTATAAATATTTGAAGTTCATATCTTAAAGTTTCTCTAGTTTCAGGCTTCAACCTCTCCATAATCTAGGTTATTAGAGTAATATTACTAATTAGGTATAAATTATATTATAGGCTTAGTTTATGTTATGAGTTTGCTTGTTTTATATTCAAAGTTAAAGGTATTAGAATTTTCATGCTTCTTAGGAGCTCCATATAAATAAAGCTTTAGGATTATATCTTATCGAACAATTTAACATCTTCTTTTAAACCTTAACCATGTTTTTCAAAACTATATTAGAGTAATATCATTTGCTATAAGGCCTCTGAATCATACAATTGTTAGCAACCTAAAAAAGAATGTTAATTGTTGTTGTAAATTGGCTTTAGGTTTTCTATCTTTCAATTCTTATTTTTATTAGTTGTCTAGTATTCCAGTGTTAAAAAAAAGGGGAAAATATAGTTCAAAGTTACTATTATTAGGTTTATCTACTTTTTAGTTATTATTTTTTAAGTTTTGAGTGAAATAAAAAAAGGAAAAGAATAAAAAGCAGAAAAGAATTAAAAAAATTAAGGGAAAAAGTATCAATTTAGTTCCATTTGAGGAATTTCAAGTAGTTGTAGTGTTTGAAATTTAGAATAAAGCTGATTGGAGATAGATTAGAGGATCACACACCTCCTTAGGTTTCACATGCATTACATATGCAAGTTTCTAGGAGGCATATGAGATCTCTATACAAGTAGATGGTGGCACCTGGGTGCATTTTCGTGGTGATATTTTGTTTTAGAGAATTTTTGACAAGTTCCAAATCTTCATGTGTAATTAGTTTTGTGATTTGGTAACCCTAGTTTTTTTTTAATTTTGGATAATTTTTAGGCTTTTTTGATCATTTTTCCTATAAGATTTTCCATCATAGTTGATTGATTGTTATTCCTAGTGTTATTATGTTGTATGGATAATTTTTGGTATATTATGATGTTTCTAAAGCAAGATTTCATGTAATTTTGTTAGTTGCTAATATAGATTTGCTTAAATTTAGTTGTTTTGGTGTTGTTGGGGTTAATGGATTTTAACATTGTTAAAGATCAAGGCTTGTGATTTTTTAATTGATTTAGGGTATTTGGTGTTCTTTGTTAGGTTAGCAATTGTTTGAAACATACAATTAGAATTTTAGTATTTAGCAATGAAATGAGTGTTATAAAATATATTTTTATCCTCAATTTTGGGAATGAAATTAAAATTAATTTTAACAACATATTTTTTTATCCATTGTTAAATAATGAGAAAAATTAACTTATAGAATTAGTGAGGGAATTTAAAAAAATTACTTATAAATTTAATAATGGAATATTGTATGAAAATTTGATGCTTGGGCAGAAAATTTAAATTTTTATAGAAAAATAATGATGAAACTATAATAATTTGTCACTAAATTTGTTACATATAAACATACCATATCATTAAAATCAAACTAGCGATGGAACAATCCATAACTGAATCTATCACTAATCTTCAAATATAATCAGTTTGCTATAGACACTCTCCATTTTTGCAAAATCGCATTTCTCACCTCTTTTTTGTTAACTTAAAGTTGCCAATGCATTTGTCGCATCCTCTGACCTACTACTATTTGCCACCTTTAGGAGTTTCCTTATTATGTCCTTTCTCTTTTAGTCGATTATTTTCTTGTAAAAAATTAGATATAATAATTAGAGTTTAATTTAGTTGTTTTGTGAAAATTTTCTTTGATTTCTTTAGTAAATGATATCTATCTTATGCTTTCATGTATGGTTTATGTATTAGAATATTTTACAACTTTAAATATGGGAGGAATTTGTTAATTTGATAAAAGTAAATTAAGGTTTGTTTTATTTTGATTTGATTTAAATATGATGATTTATTATTGATTATATTATAATGTTTACATTGATTTTTCATTAATTTTATCAATGTTATAATTTATCAACCCTTAGAAGAGGAGATATATATGTGATGTTTTGTTGTATAATTAGAATTATAATATTTAAGATTTTAGAATTTTAAGAGTATATTTTATACATATATTGCTAAATTATTTTATTTGAAAATATAGAGCTATAATTATAATTATTTTAAAATTTAAATTTTTATTTATTGTAGTTAAACTTATATATCAAACTATGTTGTGATGTTTTTAATATATTTTTTAATAGATTATTTTTTTATTAAATGCCATATTCTACATGTGAATTGATTTTTAGAATAAAATTTAGTCTTATGTTAACTTAGAATCTATTCATATTTTATGTGTGGATTGATTTTTAATTTATTATTTAATTTTTTATCAGGAAATTATGATCTCAAAATTTTGTCATTATTTAATTTTTGTTAGGTTTATTTTATAGGTTCAAAGATTTGAGGAAGTTACTTAAAAGATACTTGCTTTATTATATTGTTAAGTTTATTTCTCACACAAATAGTTATGTCTGTATTAATAGTTATGTTTATATCATGTTTATGGTTATGTTTATGTTTATTTTCATATTATGGTGTGATTAATGGTTAAAAAAAGTAATATTGGAATAAAAAGGCGAGACAAATTATAATACAAATTTTTTTTAATACCATAAATAAAGCATAAGTCACACAAGATGGTAGAAATACCACAAAAAGTGCTTTGATACTTTATCAACAAATTATGTTATAAGTGCCTTTTAAGGAAATAAACAATGTAATTAGTTACCAACACACGTTGAAAATGAATAGATTCATTTACTAAGAGATAACTAAGGAGATGCATTAGGAATAAAGAGAACCATTTAATAAGGTATGACTTAGGATTTTTTGAAGAAGTTAGCCACACTAAACAAATTATATGAGATAACTTAAATAAGCTCGATGGTGAAGAAAAAGCTTAGATGATAAGGATAATGAAGAGAACAAAGAAAAGAAAGATAATGGAGAAGAAATTAATGAAGATGAAGAAGAAATTTATATAAAAACACAAAGTCTTCATCTTAGATTAAGTTATCTTCAGTATATGTAGATTAGGATTTACACGTAAATGCCTTATAGAATCAATGCAAATGGTATATACTCAATATTTTTTCATTTGCTAGAAGTTATTGAGTCTTTAGAAAGTCCAGATTGAGTAGCCTAGGATCAAAACTTTAGTATGATATTTTTAGATGTTAAGTATTCATTAACTACCTTTAGAAGATAAGCCACTACTTTATTATGGAAAATAGCATATTAATGAGCGACAAGGGAGGAATAACAACTATTGACATAGTATAACTCCCTTAATTATTAACACCTTAATTCTCATTAAATAGTTAATTATTGCATAATTAGATTTTTTTGAAGCTAATTTACGATTCTGTGAAACAAAATATTATAGATTCTGAGTTTCAAAAATTTTCTGCTCATTTCCAGAATTATTGAACCAATTTCAAAAATATGGAAAACTACTTTGTAGAACTCCAAAAATCATGAAATTTAGTCCTATAAACTTTTCACGTGTTGGATTCATCCTGTAAAAATTTGACATAATTTAGACATCATTTGGCCTTTCAAAATTCACAGCAAATTGTTCCTATTCTAGTGCTGTCCAGAATTTACAACTGTAAAAGTAAGCCCTTAGTTCAGGAGGTAAATCAACTCTGATTAAGCTCAAATTTGGTATGGGACTTGATAAACATGCTTAAAACTTTCCATAAATTTTTCAGATCAAAACTCATCCATTTACTTCTTCGGAATACTAAGCTACAATTTGTATTCAGCACTGTGATGGGAACAGGTCAGCCCAAAACGTGTAATAATTTCCCATAGAAAATGAGCTTATTTTAAACTGAATTTTGGCACAGAGAATTATACATAAATGAAGTTCACTCTCGAATTTTCTCATAATTTTTAGAGCATCAGAACATAGCCAAAAATCCCTGGAAACATACTCAGCTTACTGCCCTACAAGTTCACTGTTTATTTGATCATTTACTATTCATTTGGTCATTTTCTAACTTCACACACATTGCATATTAAAGGCTTACCAATCCAAACTAGTTCATAATACATCAAATTCATATATTTCATACAACATAGGCAAGGGTCATATAATTATATAGAAATATCACAAACTCTATAAACATTCTAATACAACTTCAAAACATTATTCTTCCTTATCAAGAGGGCCTTTGGAAGCATTACCTGGAATGGTTAGTAAATAATATAGAAACATAAGAAACAAAGTTTCTCAATAGCTATCTATTGCAAGAAAAGAATATTAAGCCATTCTAGATCCTTAAGCAAGTAAATCATACGTTTCCAAAATCAAATAATCATTTATCATACCATTCCATACCATTGTAAGAAATGTGCATCACAGTTAGGATGGCTATCATAGACAATTGTACCTAGGCCTTACGCACACAGCACTCGGGCCGTAGGTACCACACACAGTAATTTCATTATCATCCCAGGGAACTCGGACCATAGGCCTCACACACAGTATTTTGCTGTCTTCTCGGGATGCGCACACAATAATTTCATACACATTCCATACAATAACATAAAATACAAAAAACATATAATTGGAAAACAGAGCTTAAGGATAAAGCTAGCTACCTTTTAAAAGCTTGCAATAGTGATAATTCCTTTGCCCTCACTTAGAAATTTCTCTACAATCTCTTTGCCTTCCTAACTTGCCATTTTTCTTGCTCTACATAAATACACATTATAATTCATATTAGAACACCATCATTTTTCTTAAACTTCATGCATTCTTCACTCCCTCCACATACACTAAACCATGAAGGAAGTGTAAAAATTTTTAATGTACATTCCAATACCTCCTAAATTTCATTGTAATACATTATTCCAAACTTCCAAAAACACAATTAAATGGCTAAAACTCGTTCCCTCCTTCCTTTCCCATGCTCACGGTTTTGGCTTTCAAAAGGGGATTTTCACACAAACTTTTATAATTCAAAATTTCATCTTCCATAGGCTATATAAGTCATAAGAATCATTCTAATTTCATCAATTTAGCCAAATTCTGAACAAATTATGCCAATTCCATACATACACCATTATGCCTCTAAAACTCTAATTGTACATCATGATTTCTTGTTATTTTTACAGCAAACTAAAGCCATAGATCAACATAACAACATCCAAAACATCATTAGACATGCTCAAATCATCCAAAACTCCATGATCAACCTCCTTTGACTAAATCAATATCAAATTTCAAGAAACTTAAAAAGAGTACACTAAAGAGCTTTTAAAGGAGAATATTTTTACTTCTTGGAGCAACTTAAAAATATCCACTTGGAGCTCACCAAACTTGATTAACTTTGGAGGTTTCTTCAATCTAAATATACCATGTGATAGAGCTTGATGAGAGGAGCAACTTTGTCTTCTACACCTAAGCCTAAATCTCACTATTTATGGGTGAAAAAGTCTAAATAAAATTTTCTCTCTCTTCTTTCTCTCTCTCACATGTTCAAGCTTGCTTTCATGGAGGAATCCATGGTTTTGGAGAAGAAAGGAGAAGGAGAAAGAGTTTTCATGAAGCTTTAAGGGTATTTTGGTTATTTTTAAAATTTTCAAGGGTATTTTGGTCCTTTTCTTACCAATTAGTAAGGTTATTCTTGCCATTTTCTTCTAATAATGACACTTGTCATGTGTTTATTGGTCACACTTTATGGAATTACATACTAGATCCTAAATTGATTATTTACACTTTAACCCACACTTCATTTTGTACTTTGCAATATAGTCCATAGGGTTACTTGACTGTATGAAAATCTATAGACTGTTAGACTTAGACAAGTCCCTATTTCTAAGGATTTTCTAACCTCCTCTGATCATTTATAGTATTTAGGAAAATTAATTCCCTTCCTATTGTTCCTTTTCCTTCAAAATTTCGATTACACTTATACTTAACACCTTTCAACTTGAAATTCACATACTAAGCTAATTTAAATGTGCCATTCATTTCTACAGTCCTCAGAATTTAGAGATTCAAATGATAAAACTAAAAATTCAGGGACATTATAGCTTTAGAGTTTTTGTCAAAAGTTATAAATATTGGATTTAGTTTTTAGTTTATATATAGTTTTTATCATTTTATATTACAATTTTTACATTAAATAAGCATACAATTGATATTCAATATCATGAAATTCAAAATTGAAAATTTGTTAACTGAACCTTCTACTGTTATAGTTGAATTATATTTTTAAAAGGTTATTCATTATATAAGTTACCTAAAAAGAAGGTTAAAAAAATTCAGCATTTACTAGATTAGTAATGGATTTTTGAATAATGACACTTAATAATTTTTTTTAAATTAGCAATGGACATCAAAGTTTTATCACTAATTGAATTATCAATGCACTATTTACTAATGTCTTATAATCTGGTGCTATTTTTTAGTGATAAACTTTTCTATTGTTAATTAACATTTTTTTGTAGTGAAAATTTAGTGTGGTTTTTCTTGAGCATATTGAGGAATTATTGCTATTTAGTTAATTATGAAGTGTTTAGAGTACAATTTGAAACATTTGGTGTTGAAAATTTTGGAGTGTTGCTCAATCTAATATGTTTCTACTTGATATATAATCTTTTTAGAACTTCAGGTGTTGTTATTTTGTTTTGGCATACGTTTAAAAATTAGTTTAGGTTCAACATTGCTGGTTGCTTAGGATTTTCTAACTTCTATTTGTTTAAGATATATTGAAGCATATTTTTATTAATTCATGGCATATTTAATGTCATTTGTTTTTTACTTGCTTATTGGTTTCAATTTGTTTAGATATGCTTACCATGTATATTCTCTTTGTTTAAGGTAGGTTTGGTTTCTTGCATTTGGGCAGTTTTGGTATAGTTAATGTTTGATTTTTAAGTTGTTTTTATGGCATTCAACTCTTTTGTTTTGAATATGCCATTACTATTTAGCATGGAAAGGTATTACATTTTTGTATTTTCCACTAAGGTTTATTATTAGGTTATTAAAAATATAATTTAGTGAGTAACAATGAAGAGTATCTTTTTTTACCATATTTTGTTGGAGAAGGATTTAATTACTAGAAAAGTGTTGAGTGTGGTTTCGATTCTTGAAATTTTGATATAGGTAAAATTATGTTGTTTGGTCTAATGCACATTAGGTTTTAATGGTTTAGGACCACCAGTTTGGGTGAGGTTATCTTTAATTTAAAGTGATTTGTACGTTTGATTTTACTTTCCTAGAATTGAATTAGTTAGTGCCTAGTTCATGCTAGTTAGACATGGTTGATGGGCTATTTGTGCAAAATGTAGGTATTTTTGGTTAAAAAGTTGAGGAGGCTTTTGTAAGTTATATTAATCATAGGTGTTAGTGTTTTTGGATTAAAAGTTGAAAGAATAGCTCAAGAGAAATTAATAGAGGATTTTTTTTGACATTATTGGTATTTCTACCAAGACTTTAGGGTTTGTGAATATTTCCATTGAGAGGAGGAGTTAGGCAAGCTATTCATGAAATTTGAAATTTATTAATTTTTTTAGTTAGCTTTAGCTTAAAGGGGTGTTAGAGAGTAATATTAATAATTAAGTATATATTATATTATGGGCCTAAGTACACCTAAAGTTAAGAATATTAGATTCTTTATATTTTTTAGGAGCCATATATAAATAAAGTATTAAGGTTATGTCTTATGTAACAATTTAGCTTTTTATGCTTCAATAGTACATTAATTTTCTCTTAATTCTCTTTACTTATTCTCCTTCTAAACCCTTAACTATACTTCTCTATGCAGGTTAACATCCAATCAATTTATAACAATTTAATATCCTACAACACTATACTATTATTTACAAATTGAATTAACTAAAGGGAATAATATAGTCAACATCATCAATACAAATAACATATCTTATGCTATGTTTGATTAGAAAAGAATGGAAAAGAAGAAGATAAAATGGAATACGACTGCAACAACTTTCATTATTTGGGATTAGGGGAAAGAAATTAGAGGTTTATGACTAATTTTTCAAAGTCTTCCAAAACTTTTTATTACTAACTATTTTTTGTTCTTTCAATTTAAAACGTTCCATAAATTAACATTTGAAGAAGAAGAAGAAGGAATCTCATGACTTAATTATTCATTCTCCACCCTTCCTTACCCCTTTATTATCTTTTATTATCTTTCCTTTTCTAACTTTGAAGCATACCATTAAAATTTGCTTATTTTTTTGAATTTTTTTTGTAAGAAATTGAAATTAACAAAATAATTCATGATGTTGTGGTAATTTGAGAAAACAACATTTTCCTAAATAGGAATATTATTTTTAGGTGCACTTGTTATTTATATGTAACATTGAGTAAATAAAACACTTGTCATGATCTCAATATTTTTAAAATATAAGTACAAATAAAAAATATTATTCTTATGAATTTTTTTTTCAACAAAATTAAAACCTCTTGATAAATTTTCTTGAAAATAACTCTCAAGACATCATTTCACCTTTTTCAAAATGTCTCATGACAAGATAAAGACCTAAAAAGGAATGAAATCAATATAAATTATTCAACCATTGTAAAATCAAAATCCTAACCTTTGTAATATTTAAAAAAGTATGTATTTTGTTGAAAACACACATGAAAAGAAAGATATAAAAGAGAATATACATAAA
Source organism: Sindora glabra (assembly GCA_020226215.1). Classification (NCBI taxonomy): domain Eukaryota; kingdom Viridiplantae; phylum Streptophyta; class Magnoliopsida; order Fabales; family Fabaceae; genus Sindora; species Sindora glabra. The sequence continues at coordinate 90,158,388 of CM035225.1, forward strand.
ACTCCATTAAAGTTTGCATTAGTGACAAACTAAGAACACAAAATTTAAATTCCTACAAATCATCCTCTAAAGTTTCTTATTAAAATGTAAAAGGAAAAGTTTTGCTTTTATTAAAGGCTAATGACAAGGGGCCTATAAGCCACTCATGCCATAATTTTTTCCTCTTAGTGATTTATTTTAGTTTCTAAAAATAATTCCTTCTTCATACATTTTCTCATTTCCATTGCTTCAAAAATCACTTAGTAATTTTCATGGTTTGAATCTTGAAGAATGGAGAGGTTAACTTCATAATCATGTAGTACCTTTAATATAAACTTCAGTTAGAAGATGTGTGTGTTTTTGTGGAATGCCAATGATAACAAAGACTTTATGAACAAATGAGAACTTTTGAATAAGGTATAGCTAATGTGTCAATAAGTCATTTTACATAAAACTTTTTTTTGTTTTCCATAATATTTTTTCAACATAAATTATAGTTAGAGTTGACCTCTTGACAATTGTATAAAAGATTCAAGTTTTCTTCATCCTTTTTTAAACATTTGTTCTGCCTAACATACTAGATGTTTGATCATTTGATAACATTATCAGTATGAGTTTTTATTATGTACCTATTAACATAATTAAATCTTGATATTTTCTACCTCTTGAAAATTAAATTTTTAAAGGTTCCACCCCTTATATAAATTATACTTGGGATTAAAGCATTTTTATCTAAGGAATTTGGAATAGAAAATAGACTAAGTAGTTTATGACTAATAAGTCATCTACTACTTTAGAATGAATATAGAGTGAAGCTAACTGTTGAAGCTTTCTTCATCTATTACTTTTTCCTTTCATTCATGGTAAACATTATAACAAATTATGGTAAAATTAAACTTGTTAGTTTTATATGTTCACACTAATAATTGCCATTGCATTGTATCAAGAAAAATAGAACATAATGTTGTAAAATGTCATATATATTCTAAGTTATACCTTTTTCTTATTTTGATTTATTTTATATGAGTTTTTATTTTTCCTTTCACTTTTTTTTGCCAATGCATGATAATTGATTATTATTTATTAACTTTAAGAATTTATGCCATTAGTTTGATTAAGTGGTTAGCACTAAAAGATTGCATCTATTTATGATATTTCTCATACTTGTATATTTATGCATTTATGTTAGTAATTATATTATAATTGAAATTGGACTATTGAAAAGAAATATATCTATGGTTACTTTGATTTGGTGGAAACCTCTCATAATCAAGCATTTAATAACTATGCATCTAGGCAAGAGGTGAAATTTCTATTTTGGAAGTTGAGATGAAACTAAAAGAAAAAGAAGCTAAATTGGTACTAAGAGCAAAAAAAATTCAAGTTCCAAAAAGATAAGAATATTGGACTAAATAAGTGGGAGAAGAAGTAGGATTAAACATGCAAAAATTGTTAAAGGAATCACTTGATAGAGAGGAAAAATACTTAAAGTTATTAATTTTGATGTAGGTTATAATGAGATGTATTTTCATTGTGCTACTAAAAAAATGTAAAAAAAATATGAATCCTTATATTTTAGTTAAGAAATGTAGGTATATTTATTTTAGCTATGACAATTTCAAATATGAGCCCTTATACATATTTCAAGGGAATTATCGATAGATCTCTCATTTTTATATTACATTTACCTTTCTAAGATCACTTTCTCATTAATTTCAAATAAGAAATCAATTTTAAGCCATAAATTATTGTATTACTATTAGTTACTAAAAGTAATATCACTTATAGTAATAGAAAAGGAAAATACAATAAAGATAACAAATCCAATTTTCTAAGTTCATATTTCTAAAGATAACAAATTGAAGACTTTTAATTTAATTTATAATAATATTTTATAAACTTGTGAGAGGATTCATTTAGATTTGCAACCACAATTATTGCTATAAATCAAAATTAAAGTGATAAATATAAAGTACACCAATTATTCAACTATGTATGGATTCATTTCAAGATGGGAAAGTTTTCACTATCGCTTGATATCATATACTAATGTTTTAGAGTTTGGGTTAGATAGAGTGAGTCATTTTAAATACAAAAAATAGAAATCAAACTATGTTAGATTAAAAAGGTAAATATAACACACAAATAAAGCTAATAGTTAAGAATTGATAAAACTAACTTAAGGAATATTTAGTTAAATAGAAGTTGCACTTATAACACATAAATCCTGAGGGCCACATGCCTTTAAATACAAAACCTATTTTATTTTCAATTACAACAGTAACAAACATACACATAGAATAATATAATTTTAAATTTACTTATATAACAATTCAACATATATAAATCTCTACTTTAATGCTAATTCAATTATCAAACGAAGCCCAACTATCAAATCCTTTTATTAGGCGGTCTTTGAGTCTCCATGCATATGAAATAGCTTAAATAGCTTTTTTACCCTAAAAATAATGAGAATAATTAGAGTGAGTTATAATAACTCAATAAGCATATATTTACCACTACTTTGTAGGTGATCAATTATATACAACTATCATATGCTAATTATATACTAAATTAGAAAATATTAGCAAATCCATTTTCTTAAATCTCTATAATATGCATAACTTAGCCTTATATTGGAATTTCACCTGCATGCAATTGAGATTCCATATTTTGTATCACAAAATATCATAATCTCAACCAATCACTCACCACTTATTCTAAGTAGGTCATCATATTTACAAATAGCCAATAAAGCTTAAATACAAATAAATTATAATCACCTCAAATTTTGTAATTATGACAAATAGTGATATCAACTTCACATCATATTACCCATCTAGTTATAGTAAGCGTACATATACTTACTTTTTGATTTTCAAGACATTATTGTAATTTTTCTTAACTGTTTGTTGGGAATTTTCCATTTGGCTCTTAAATCAATCTTATATATTTTTTATAATTGTTTGCTAGGATTTTTTCATCCAACTCTTATCATAGGCCTCGTCGCATCTCCAATCTCAATGCCACTAATGATACAATCATAATGCAACAAATTCAATAAAACTTACTTCTATTATCTTATTTTATCATTTTATAACATTAAAATAATACTTTTTATGTGTATCATGTTAAAAATACCTAAATGGATTTTTCTTGAATCAACCTTCAAAATATTATGAATATAAAAACTTTATGATATAATCTTACTCATCTAGTAACAAGGAGGTTGTTGGCAACTCTATTGGATCACTGACAAATGAAGCAAAATCACAGCTTCCTTGCTATTGCCCAGCTTAGGCATACCATACAACCTCTTTGCACTACTTGTAATCTATAACTTCTCAGTTAAAGTCACATATAGAGGTGCAAGTAGATAGCTCCGATTTGTACTAGAACTATTATTTGCAGTTGCTTCTTCACAGTAAGGAAATAAATGCCAAATAACGACAGCTTGGGTAATGGCTATGATTTGGAAGGGAAGCATCTTGGCATTGTTAGCAATTGATGACTGGTAACAAAGCAGCAAGGATGGCGTAGCTCTAGCTCATAATGGTGAAAAAGGAAAGAAGAAGAATTAAAAAAAAAGGGAAGAAAAGTAATGGAAGTAGTGAGAAGAGAGAAAGGGGGGAAATGTTAGAGAGAGGGAGATAAAGGTAGTAGCTAAATTAAATAAAAAGGGGAAGAGAGATAAGAAAATCAAATCTTACGACATGATTATGCGCATTACAATGCACTATAGTCTCATACTCCATTTTATCTCATTTGTTTATTCTCATTCTAAAATATCCTCACCAATGATATAAATTGCCATTTTAAAAAATTCTTATTTCTTATTAAATTTACAACTTCCTCATAAATATTTCAACCTAATATATTAGATTTCTAATAATTCCAAATACCTAGAATATTATTGTAAATTTATTAATATATAAAACCATTCATCGAAATTAACACATATTCTCATGAATTAATTTTAATTAAATTCTTAACTCGATTATTTCCATAAATCCTTATAGAATATATTTGAATAAGCCTCAAGTTAGTAATGGTCATATAAAAATAAATAATTTCTCAAAAATTATCATAAATATCATTTTTAATATTCCAAAACCTTTAATACAAAAAAAATAAATTTAAAATTAAATATTAATGGAATAAATAAATATTTATTTACAAGTATCAAAATTTTATAAAACTTTAAATTTAAATTTGGGATATTACATTTTGCATTCTTGAACTTCATCCTTACAACTAGAGTAAGGGTTTCTATATCAATTTCTTCATTGAATTCAAGCCATTTTGGCTTCTAGTCATCATTTAGCTTAATGCTATTATATTCATATTCTAGTTCTTTATCAATTAAGAAATCAATAACTTGTTTGTCCCTATCATTTTTACCTTAAGATAGCTCAATTCTACCTTTAGCTACTCCTTGATCACTTTTAACTTTAACTTCATCATTTCCTCTATTATTATTTTCCTTTTTCTTTTTTATTATAGATTTTTTTCTACTAGTAGTATGCTTTACCCTACAATTTAGTCAAAGTGCAGCAATAGAATTAGCCATAATGGATCCCTTCTTTTAATAATCTACCTATTAATAAAAGTTACAAATAAGTAATCATCATTTGGCTCTTCTAGACATTCTAGCATCCATAGTAGCTCCTCTTCAAAGATACAATCACTTTCAAGATCACCACCGTTATTATCTAAACTTTCGATATTAAACTCCTTAACTTTATTATTTTGTTTATCATTCATATAAATAACACTATAATTAGATTAAATATTTTCATATCCACCATTTCCCATATCTTCTCCATTATTGTCATCCTCATGATTATTCTTAAGATTTTCATCATTATTTGTCAATAACATTAATTTCAAAGTTCCAGTTCTAGATTTCACATAAATAACTTATATATCTTGCCTTTTGTAAGTTTCTATCTTTTCTATGATGTCTTTATCATTTTTAATTAACACAAAATTGCTAGCTTTTAGGTTTTTATTAGGTAATTTGTAATATAGTTTTGAGGTGAATGAATATCCAAACTTTACACTTTTATCCAGCAAATTCTAATAGTTATTAAAGTTTGGGTCAAATTGTCTTGTTATATCCACCTCACTTCCATATCATTATGGTAAGCTTAAATGCTTAGGTACCTTGCATGATATAGTTCAATTGTCACATAATAAGATATATCTATTAATAAAAACAAAGAGAGCTAGCTATAATTAGAATAATAATAATTTTCTTTAATGTTGTCAATTTACATGATATACATACTTTATTTTCCATGCTACTAATCAAAGCACAAACACATTAAATCTTCAAATTCAATTGTTAAGTGAAGTTTTGAGGTAAATTTATACAAGATTAATGCATAATATTAGTAAATATGATGACAAATTTCATAATTTATTTCAATAAGCCATTTCACCCACCATCCCTAACAAAAAGCCCTTCACATTTGCATAAACATGTGCCAAACTCAAATCTTATTTCTACTTTAGTCTTGGTATATATTTTCATTTTTCAACAAACCAAAAAACATATGAAGTAAAATAATAAAAAATAAAAGAAAATATGCTTCTAAAACAAATTATTAACTGTTTATCAATTGTTTGTATACAAAAATAAGTAGAATCAATAAAAAAATAGTATACCTAGATTTTTAGATCACTAGTTGCATTTGATTTTTCTTTCAATTATTAGGTGAAAATTTTTCCCTATTTTTTTCAAGTATTTGTGGTTTCTTTTTTACATATTTAAGAAGAAACGGTTTCTATAAAAGAAGTGAAAGAAAGGGGAAAAAATAAGGCATGAATGCGTCACATGCTTTTATTGTCATTGGCCTTTAATAATCCTAAATATTTTTTAATTTTCTTGAAACTTTTGAGGTGATTTATAGGGTTTTAAACTTTATGTACCAAATTTGTCACCAATTGAAATTTTGGTAGGGCTTTTTGTATTTTTCCCCTTTAACAACACTAGTTCAAAACAACATGATTATTACTAATTTCTTAGTATCAATTCTAGAGGATTTTGTTGTCAATCTTTCTCATTTTAGCATAAATAGTGTGCTTATGATTATATATATATATATAACTTGATCAAACCAAAAAGATTGTGGAAATATAAGAAAACTTATAACTAGACTTGATCGAATTATATTTTTTGGTTTCATAATATCCAAGAGTACTTATTTTTAACTAATCTATGTTTTAAACAATATAATTTAATTTATTATTGATGTTACAAGAAAAATAGGGATTAGAAAAAGATGTTCTTGTCTTTAAAAGGTATAAGTCCCTCACTAATTTAAATATTAGCAATGAATAAGACTTGCAAATCAATCACAAAACCACTCCTTACTAATTTTTTATGAGTAATATTCATAACTAAAATTTGCAAAGGATGATATCCCATTGATGTTTAATTTTAAAAAGGCAATTTGGTATATTATTTGTGAAGAATTGGCAATTAAAGATGTCAGTTACTAAATTTAGCAATAGATGAAGTCCTTCACTAATTTGGATTTGTAGTTCCTTAGTGCTATTTTCTACCAAGTATTTCCTTTGTTTTGTGAAGGCCTATGTTGTAGTTATTCTATTGCTAAATCATTAGTTACTAACAAATTCATTGCCATTCCTTTGCTAATGGCTAATCCTTTTTTCCCTTAATATTTTCAATTTATAGTCTGCCTTGTGTAGCAAAACAAGAATCATAACACAAATTTTTACAATTCAATAGTACCCAACATTCATCATATTTGTGCCAAAAAATTATAGTTTCTATTAACTAAAAATCTATAAACATATTAGTCAAAACCAAGATTTTTACTATTAAGGTAGTTATTTTCATGTGCACTAACTTATAATACATCCAATATCCTAATTAATTAAACATATTAAAAAACCTCTAAAGGTATTGTGGACAATTATACTAATTTCTAATTAGTTTTTGGTTTCTGATCACCATTTAAAGGATGGCAGGGCTTGTGTGGTTAAATTTTGTGAGTTAAAAGATGTCAAAGTCATCAATATTGCTAATAACTATTCTTGTAGTTAGGTCAAGTGTTAACTTGATTCATGCTAACATTTTGTTGCCCAGTGATCATGCTTATCTAACATTTGTGCTAAAATAGTCCAAAAACAAGGACAACAATAATATGTTCAACTATAGGTTATGATTGGGATAGTTATGGTTGAACAAATGATCTTGATTTTCTTGCAACCAATACATATCTCTCTAACCCAAGTTTATGCATCCTTTCCTTCTTAATTCCTCCAATTCTCTTTGTAGAAAATGTTTGTCTCATTAACTTCAAATAATTCCCTTTCATTTGTTCTTAGCACTATTAATTCCCCTTTCACCTTTGGTTCTGCCACCTGAATTATCTACTAGTTTCTTAGTATCCAACTTAATATGCCTTTCCTATCAAATAAACAAGATAAAAATGTTTAAGGCAAATAACCAAAAGAGAATATCCATTAAGTGGAACTAATTCTAATTTCGCAACTCCATATTTGTGCTTTATATGTAGAGCCCTTATTATATAACAAAACAATAGAAAAATAAATCTCATAGAACATCAAATGAGATGTAAGATAGCAACAAAAGATGGCCAAAACAATAAAGCAATTTCCCATATCCAAAGCATGTATTAATTTTATTGCGTTATAGAATATAAGGCTATATTATATATTACAAAATTGCATCGTAAATGATCATCAACTAATTGGTTAGTTAATTATATCATTACCTATTTCTTTTATTTATTTTATGTGGAAATATAAAAAATCACAAGACCAAAGAAGCCATTATATTAAGCAACAAAAATGATCTAATAATAAATTTGAAGAATTATGATTTATGCCATTATTTAGTTCCTTACTCTTAAAAGTAACACATGTCTAATTCTAGCTTTGTAAAGCTAAATGCATTCATATAACATCAACAATTAGACACATCATTAAAATTTCAATACTCCAGTTGCAAGAAATGCTAGTAATTCAAATGCTAATTTAATATTGAGACTTAAAGGTTTAAGAATAAAAATATCACAAACATGTATAAAATAGGTCACATTTTGTCATCTAATTGAATTGATTGATATTAGAATAATAAAGTGAAACATCAAAGGTTCATTTTTCTTCAATCCAACAAAATGGTTATTAACTATAGTTAAAATTCAATAAACATAGAATATCATGAGAATTGAATTTTCATGAATAAATGTATATCCTTTGCACTAAAAATTAGGAAATTTTACAATTTGAATTATTTATTATCTATCATTACGTCATTGTTTACTATAAATATATAGACAATGTAAACAAACCAAAAATGATTGTCCATATATATAAAATCTTAAATTAGTCTAACATGCAATCATAATGTTTTAGATATACCAAAAAAAAAAGTAAAGCCATTTACTCATATTTGTTGAAACTTCATACAAATAAATTGTCCACCATCTTTATAGGTTTTCAAAAACAATTATGATGAGGTTAGCCTAATCTTCATTAACATTTCTTGTGATAAAAAATCATATAAATTTTCAACTATAATGCTTGAATTTCAAATAACATAAAAAAAGATTATAATTATAAAATTTTTCTTACATTCTTCCACTTATACTTAAGCATAGGGATTAATACTTTTATGTATAGGGAAAGACCTAAGCCTCTGCAATCCAAATTTCTATTTTTCTTATTTTGTTCTAAAAGCTCCTTAAAGGTGGCATCTGACTCCCATAATTATAATTTTATTGACTAATTAGGGTTACTTACCTATTCTATGGAAAGTCAATTTTTTATTAGGTTAAGTATTTTTAATATCAAATTATCTATTTTTAAATTTTAAAGTAAATAATTTAAATAAAAACATAAATTTTAAATAAAATTAGTGATAATAATGAAAACACTCATTTCTTTTAGAAAAATTGAACATCATGTATAATTATCTACAAGAAATTTAATGACATATTAAGATGGACCTCATATATTAATATAGGACAATAAATTATCCTTACAAATAAAAAAGAAATTGCACACTTGCATATATTAATTATATATATTGTTCTCATAACTTAAGTGAGATCGAACATATATTTTTCTCAATCAATTAAAAGTAAAAGATATTGCTTTGTATAGATTTCAGAATATTTCAAATTTCAAATTTTACTTAATACACATTAGATACTATACATTGACAAGCATATAAAGAATGGGAAAAGAAAGGCCAAATGGCTTTTTAGGTTATATAAGCTTAAGAGAAAGGTTAAATAATATATTGACATATAACTTATATGATCGATCCTAACCTTCTACTTGTACTTTGGTTTTTTATAACCGATTAAAGTGGCTTTAGAATATAATTTTTCATTGTCATTTAACACTTAAAATTTTCATTTAAGTTTGTTCAAAAAGGGAAAAAATTGAATTGCTTTTTGATTTATGCAAACATAAGGCTTGATGTTTTTCAATAAATGTTATGTCAAAAAGAATAACATATCTTGCCACTTTTTATTCTAATTTTAATATGATAGTCAACTTCATTACTTTTGGGATAAGCTACTAGAAATTATTTTGATTTTTCAATTTGTAAATAAGTTTATATTGGAGTAGATTTAATTGATTTGGCTTCTAAATTTCAATATTTTTTATGTGAAATTCATTTGTTATAAAAGTCTATTTCAAGAAGTTTAAACTTACAAGTTTGATTTGTAATATCTTTTGTTTCCATTTAAGTTAGTTGTTTCCACCTACTAGAGCCACATAATTTCATTTATATCAATGAATATCAACATAATAAGATAAGAAACATTAACTGATATACTTGTGTATGCAAATGAAATTATAGCATGAAAGATAATTAAGATGGCATAAGTTCTATCTCAAATGCTAGTTTATGTGCTCCTAATTAGTTCTGTGAATAGCTAACAAAAAAATATAATAATTAATGTCAAATTTACATTAATTAGCAATTTTCTAGTTATTTTAAAAATCTACTATACAAGTGTTAAGTTATCAAATTACAATAATTGATGGAGTATATTTAAGATCTAATGGACAAAGCAAATACTATGTCTCTTAGGTATGTAAGCACTTAAAGTCACATGAGTATTATAACAAATAACTTGAAAGAAAATATTACTTTATTTTTATTTAAATATTTATTTATTTTTATAAAAACTCTAAATTTTTCTTATTTTTTATACATATATTTTGTATTTGTAATTTAAAATTACTGAATTTATCACCTTATATATAATCACAAATCTCATGCATCTTACTTTGCTATTTAATCAATGAATTAATTGTTTAGTTTACCAAACTATAACACTTAAAAATTATAGCATAATTTTCCATTATTAGTCATTGAAAGCCTTTGTTTTTCCATCATTTCATAGCATGTTACTGGTCATCATTGTGCCTAAAACTATTGCATAAGTGTGCCTCACTATTTTATTAGGGTTTTTGGTTAGCTTTCTTCTAAATATACTTTAAGCTACTTTGCTCTTATCACCAAATTCAATTGTAAGGAGATTATGTTAACAATCATCTCTGATGGTAGTGTTGTTATGTATTATGGCAGTGTGAATTTCATATTAGTAATTTAGTCTATTATTAATGTTAGTATTCAATTAATTTGAAGTCATAGTGTGCTTGAGGTTGAGTACTTTGAAATTATCTTTAAGATGACTTGTGTTTTAGGTGTTTTTATTTCTCACAAGTTTTAATTGGCTATAAATTTAGTGTGGCTGTTCAATTGTTGGTTTTGTTTGAAGTATTTTTGAAGCAATTCCTATATTATTAATTATGGTATATTTTCTCTTGTTTAGCTACTTGACTATTATTGTGAAATTCTAATTAATGTGTAAAATAAAATCATTTCAATTTGTTATGTGAAAGTTTCATAATTTAATGGTTTTCTCACATTATGGAGGATAGAAAAATTAATTTGGGTTTCAAGAAAAGGGTTTTTTTATTCAAGATAATAAATTCAAAGAATGCTAAAAATGAGCATTTAAAGAATGAAAATAAGCTAAAATGTCATGCATGTTCAGAAATTGAATATTCAAATTTTTATGAGCTAAAAAATGTAATCTTTTTCCTACTTTCTAAATGATTATCTTAAAGTATTTCCTCTATGTTCAAATAATTTCACAGATGTGCATTGTGGTGAATTTCGGATTTTGGATATCTCATCAACTATTCTCCTTAAATGATATCACAAAAGGCCAATAACCAATATTAAATTTGAAAAAGGATGAGTTGTAAGCAATAGGGTTGTTAACTTGGAAGCATGGATTCAAAATTTGTAAGTATATAATAAGAAGTTGTTTCAACAACTTGGTAAGCTTGAGTATTAGGACCAATGAACTAGATAATAATATAAATGGTTTCTATTCTAAGATTAAAAAAATTTGAAATCAATTAGAAGATATTTAACAACATAATAAACACAATTCTCTTAATAGTCATTTAAAAAAGGGGGTTGCATTTGATAGAATTAAGGTTTTCTTCTCCTTTTGATTTGGGTCAAGCTAAACTTGTCTTTTTTAAGAAGGAAAAACTGCAAAATATTAGTACAAGCTATGGTGAAGTAGGTCACTTCTCATCAATATGTACATGCCCTAAAATATGCTAAGGTAAAGATTGAATTGCTAATATCTGGAAAGGCTTTTCTAATGTGTAAAGTCCTATAGGACCCTTTTCTTTTAGTAGTCTAATTTGAACTACATTAGGTAGTTTTTGAACTAAACAACCAACCATAATACAAGTTTGCTTAGAAGGTAGGACTTATATGATCCATTTTAGCTTGGAAGGGCATACGTTTGAAGGACCAATTTTGCAAGAGAGTGAATATCAATACTGAAGAAGAATTAATTGCACCCAAAGATGGAGTTGGATGTTTCAGTACTTTCTTCATTAAAGATGCAAGATGTTGTTTTTTAGATTTCAAGTGACTTATCAAAAGACTTTTCATTAAACCTTACTTAAAAATTCAATGCAAAGTTTGCAAGCAATATTTTAAATTTAAAGTTTGGTATAAGTGATTTAACAACTATCATGGCTCTAACTATGGCTCTTCTAAGGTCATATATCATCATTATAGAAATTTTATCACAAATGTTTATTGCAACCAATTGAAGACATTAGTAGATTTCCACAAGTCAAAGCTAGCCTTTTGGACACTTAGTATATTTTTAGTTTGTGTCTAACCTTATTTGTTGTTTGTTCATAAGTTTAGTTGTATTTTTATAACTATTAGTTTGGGTACGTGTCCTCTTGTTCTTGTATATTTTTAAAGTGAGATAAAAAAACTTGAAAATTTATAAAGTAATATTAGTTATATTTTTAAGAAAAATAAAAAATATATATAATTATATAATTTAGATGTAATTTGATCATTTTATGTGCCTTTTTTGAATTAGCTAATTAAAAATACTAAGTTTTCTAACTTTTTAAATTGACTTATTATGAGTCAATCAATTAATGAAATAAGCTATTATCAACTAAAGGCTCCTAACTTAATTAAAGGTCTTATTTGACAATTAATTGGCTACATTAGTAGTTAGTTAATTCAATAATCTATTATATAATAATTGATTATATTAATTGATTTAATTAATTTGAAATATTAGCTCTTTTAATAAATATGTTTAGTAAAATTAGGCATTTATTTCTAGTTATTTATATATAAAATTATATATAAAGATATGAGTATATTTTGTAATTTATTTAAATATATTCATTTACTTTAATAATATTTTAAATTTTATATATTATTTATTAAATTAAAATTCTTTCCAAAAGATATATATTAGTTAAATTTTTTAAGAAATAAATAATTATATTTTATTATAATTATTTGATTTTCTTTCAAGAAATAAATATATTTAAGTAATTTTCTCCTTTTTTATAATAATTTATATAAATTTTTCAATATACTATTTGTATATATTATAATATAATGGTTATACTATTTTTAAATTATGTATGTTTTCTTCTTCACATTTTTTAAGAAGGATGTAATTTATTAAAAGTAAATCTTTTTATTCTTTTTTTCATGTTGACCGATCACTCTTTGTTTAGTTGATGTTTTAAAAATTGGTTTAAATGGCAAGCCAAAAAAATTATTGTGTAGGTATGTATTATATATGTGTATAAATTATTATTATTAATTTTTATTTTTAATGCAAAAAAATTTAAATGAATTAAATAATTACGTAGCATAGTCTTTAACACATTATAATATTAAATATTAAATATTAAATTTTATTATATAAATTTAATTAATGGAAAGTTAGATGACTATTGATTATTTATGAAAAATTATTATATTCTAATATACATATTAAATTGGTACATATATATTTCAAAATAATTAGTGGTTTAATGGTTGAAGTCTTGCTTATGTATCTTATGGTCTATGATTTATGGTTCATCTTCTATCATTAATATTTTAAATAAAATAACAAATGTATAAAATTTACAAATAATTTTATCTTTTTACCTTTTATTTTGAAAATACATAATTGAAAGAGTTAAAATTTTCAACTTTTTTAAAATAGTTGATTGGGAATCAATCAGCTAATTAAAATATTAGTTTATCAAATACCTAAAATAATTATTTGACATGATTAATTAATTAAAAATTGATGAATCAACTAATTGTCAAACGTTCTAAAAGTTTTATGTCAGATGCTCTTGTTGTCTTTGTAATTTAAAATTTCCCAATCTATCGCTTCATACGTAATCATGCAACTAACACATCTTGCCTTGCTCTTCATTCAATGAGTTGATTGTTGAGTTTAAAAAATTATGATACTTGAAAATTTATAGAGTAATATTAGTTATATTTTTATATATTCACTTTTTCCTTATTCTTCTTTCTTAATTAGAAAAAAATTTATTGATTCAACCATTTTATTTATAAGTCAAGAGAGACTTCTTATCTTGAATCGGAAAGAAGTGTGAGAGAAAAGTGATGTATAGAAGTATAAGAAACATTAATCATTTGTTATAAGTAATTTTTTTTTTGGGTATCCAATCCTTCTAACCCACTTTAATAATGATTACTGATTGATGATGGCATTTTATAGTTTACAACAAATTAGGTGTTAATGTATTGCTAAGATTTGTTTAAAGCCAGTAAAAGTGTGGCAAGCGGATACACGAATTTCATTGGACAGTGACGATTTGCTAACGGCGAATCAATTTTATTTGTTTCATTAATTAATTTAATTAAGTTTAAATAATTTCTTTTAGTTTTGCTATTAGTATGAACACAAGTCACCGACCCACCGGAGATCCCGCAAAAATCTCAAGTGTGTTGGCTTGTCCAAGTCCGCCACCGCCCAAGCCCTTCTAATAATTGTCTTTTCTCAATATATTGTGTGTTGGAAATCTTGATGACAATTTTGTCTAGACAAACCATGTGACTTAGGTTTGGCCACCTTGCTTCTTTAATTCCCAATGCCTTAATTTCAAATTTTAATAGTGCTAATCGTGGTTTTTAGAAAATAGTTTAAGTGTATAATATATTCTTTCATCTTATTATTGCATGCACTATAAAAAAAAATCTTATTAGAGTATGATTCTCATCATTATGACGAGTTGTAATTTAAGGGTGAATTAAGTTAAAATAATAATTTTAATATGATTAAAATATAATTTATTAAAATTTTAATAAAAATATTTTAAAATTTGAAAGATATATATAAATTTTTTTAATAAAAGTACAAAATTAAAAAAATATTTTAAAAAAATTGGATCGGTTGTTGAAGGCAACTTAAAGCTGCTCTGAGCTCCTTTTTGCTTCCGATAATACTTGCAAGTTACAACCCGAAATGAAAGGGGAAAGGGATTGACGATGAGGGAATTACGGCCTCAAAAAAAATCTTGATACATTTATATTTGTGCAAATAATTATAAATTGGTGTGTTAAAAATTTAAAACTTATATATATATATATATATAATTTTAACACAACGCTCTTAAACTAAAAATATTTTAGCTCTCTCCCTCCACAAACAAATTGTCTAAACTATTCGTAAAATGGATTCCAACGCAAAATTGGGTTGTGAGAGAGATTAACCTTTATCTCGCATGGTAAAAAAATAAAATTTTATTTCATTTTAAAATAAATTTGTTTTTGAAATAGTATTTAATTTTAAGTAAAATAAAATTTAATTTTATTTATAATTTTTATTTTAATTATATTTGTATCAACATAAAATTCATCAAATTTAGTAAGAATTTTATTAGAAATCATTTTATTTGACTTAAAGCACATATTATATAAAAATTTACATTTTTTTAACATTATGTTTACTGTAATATTATCAAATTCTACATTTTATTTGAATTCAACGTGCATTTCAACACATTCTAAATGAAAAAAAAAAATTCATTTGCACATGATCAAAATTGTTAATTTTGATGTAGTTTCCTAACAATAGAATTTATTTGTAAGCAAATTAAAATCATTTCAATTAAAATAAAGTGGAGTCAATTTTAAAAATTTTGATCTCAAATGAACCCTAAAACTTATAAATTCAGTCAATTTAAAGAGATTAAATATCAATTCCTCTTAATAAACTACACTTCTATAAAAATTAGTGTTGATTAATTAACAAGATGGGACGAGAGATTCTTCTGTTATTCTATAGCAGCCAACACTTAATTTAATGCAAATTGTAGCTCGAGAGTATGCACGTTTATTCTATGTGAGCTGAAACTCATATAACTTCACTTACCACATTAATTTTTAATGGTATAACCCCATGCAATAGCACCATTACCCAAGTTTGATTAGCTAATTAGCATTTAAATAGAAAAAGTATGATTAGATTCCAATTAATCATAGATTAATTCGGAGTGCTCAAATCAAAATTAAACCTAGTATTTTAATTGTAGTACTTTCCCTTAGCTGATGCTCTATGTGTATATAGAATAATTGGCATATTGGTTGGCTGCTAAGTTTAATTATATTTCTTCTAAATTGTTACTACCCATAGTGCAGCATGTCTCCCAACTTGATCGTTATTATTATTATTAGTTATTAATTTGTGATTAGATAAATTAGAACTCGGATCACTAAAAAAGTAGAAAGTTTTCTTTTTTTTTCCTTTCCTTTATTCTTTTATGGTTTATTTGAAATCATTTCTTATTATAATTGAATTCAATTTATTTGAAATAAAAATTGTTTTAATTAATTTGGGAATAAATTCTCATATTTTAAAAAATAAAAAATAATTATTATAACTGATTAAAAAATTGTAATTTGTTAAAACATAAATACATGAAATGATTGGAACTGGAATCGGAATGACATTGTGTATCATAAATAAATGATAGTATAAGGATAAAATTACTTATAAAGCATATTTTTTTTTCTGTTAAATAAAATAATTTCTGACAAAACTCTTAAGAAAGTTGAAGAATTTCATAATCACGTAATTGTAGTTAAAAATGAAATGAATTGAAATCAAAGGTTCAATTGATATTCAAAACAACATATTATTGTATATCTATTAATGTGATTATCTCAAGCAGACTACAACCATGAAATACTCAAGAAAAAAACCTTCAAAATATCCTACTCAATATATATATATATATATATATATATATATATATATATATATGAGATTTGAATTTAATTCTAAACGAGTGAAATTCAATTGATATATGAAGCAAACTTAAGCATTTTATTACTCAAGTTACTTGATTTTAACTGCTTGGCTTAAACAAAATTAATTATAAAATATTTTTTTATTTTTCTATTATATTTAAATAATATAAATTTAATTATTAAAGTAAAATAAATATAAATAATATATAATATATAATAAGAAAAGTTAAGTTCATTTAACCATGCTTAAACTATATGAGTTCATTTAATTATGTTTCTAAGCTGAGTTCCAGCTTGAATATTTTAGATTTGGTTAAAATTTTAAACTAAATAATATGCAATTTGTTTAAGTTCGAATAAATTCACTTAAATTCATATTTGATTCAAACTTAAATTTTTCATGCTCATTAATTTTAAACTCAAACTCAAGCTCATTTATTATTGTTTGTTAGGAAAAATTAGATCAGAGTAATATGTAGTAGAAATTAAATAATTTACTTATATTAACTTTTTCCATTTATGCAATTAAATAAATCAATGGAAAATAATAGTATAAAATAAAGTCAGGAGACTAGCAATTTTTAATATGAAAAATCTTTCAATATGAGAATAAAAATCACAAAATCTAGTTTTAGTAAAAAACTTCCATTAATAAAATATTAATAGGTATAACAATGTCTTTTTAAACATTTTAGAGAATAACTAGTATAAACTTCTTTACCAAAATAGATGAAATTTTTAATAGAATCAACATAATAATCACAGCCAATTACTATGGAAAGCTAGCAACAAAAAAGAAGAAATTTAGCAAAAAAAAAAATTCACTACATCGACAAAATTACTAAGAATAACAAACCAAAATCTAGTATGAATTTGAATAAATTTAATGATGAATCTTTTGACAAAACATAGCAAAATTTATGCTCTTTGCATTTCTTTTTTACTCCATCTTGAAAGCCAAACACTTGGCTTCTACTCTCCTAGTGTTTTTCACAAAGCAAAAATCCTAATATTGTGAATTCTTCCTACACACCACCATGTCGTTCAAGACATTTTCTTTATAAAGCAAAAGCCTTTATGACTTTTCTTACCAACATTGCAAAATTGCAATAATAAGCCTTTTTAGCTTTCTAGATGGCCCACCCATATAATTTTTTTAAATTTATTTTTCTTTTCTTTTCCTCCTTTATACCAAATGATAAATATAAAGAGTATTGTACGCCCAATTAGGAAGAACTCACCACCAATTCTCCCCTTTTGACTAAGTAGGGTGCACCATTAAGCTTGGTTTCTCTCTATAGGTAATCAAATTCTTTGTAGGCAAGGCCTTTGCCATCATATTTAACCAATTGTCATATGTATGTATTTTCTCAAGTGTAAATTTCTGCATCCATAAAAGTTCTTTAGATGCTTTTGTAATAACAATGTATCTAGCTTTTATGGAAGATAATGCAACACATTTTTGTAGTTTTGATTGTTAAAATACAACTCCCCATAAAAAAGGTCATCATATATCTAGAAGTGGACTTTCTAGAGTTAGCATCACTGACCATATTTGCATTTGTGTAACCATCCAATGTAGAATCATCAGTACTAATACATAAACAAACTCTAAATGTATCTCTAAAACACCAGAGTATACTTGATTACTTTCCAGTGTTTTTTTTCCTAATATTAGATAGAAATTTATTCATAATGTCAACTTCATGAACAATATTCAACCTTGTGCATACTATGGAATATGTCAAACTGCTAACTATAAATGCATAAGAAATTATACTCTTCTATTCTTTTTCTTTCTCATTTGAAGGACATTATAGAGAACTTAGCTTAAAATGGCTTGCAAGTGAAGTGTTAATAAGTTTAGACTTGCTGATGTTAAACCTTTCCAATACTTTTTCAATGTATCCTTCCTGAGATAACTAGAGTTTACCATTCTTTTTGTCACAAGAGATTCTCATGCTAAGGATTTATTTTGCTTGTCCCAAGTTTTTTATAGCAAAAACTTGCTCATATCTCTTTCTAAGTCATTAATTTTATTGATATCATGGTTAATAATTAACATATTATCCATGTATAGCAAGAGAATAATAAAACCATCATCAGAGAATTTCTTAACTAACAAACAATAGTTAGAAGTAATTTTATCATAACCATGATCCACCATGAAAGAATCAAATTTCTTGTACCATTACCTTAGTGCATAATGTCTATACAAGCTCTTTTTGACTTTGCTTTTGACTTTAAAACTATTTGGATGTTTCGTATAAATTTCCTCCTCCAAGTTACCATGGAGGAATGTAGCATTCCCATCAAGCTACTTAACCTCTAAATATAGACTAGTTGCTAATTCAAGCATAACTTTAATGGAAGACATTTTAACTATTGATGAGAATATTTCTTCAAAATCAATTCACTGTTTCTAGCTAAAGCCTTTCACAACTAACCTTACCTTGTACCTTGGTTATGAGAAACTTTCATCTGACTTTATCTTGAATGCCCATTTGTTCTTGAGCATTCATTTGCTATTAAGCAACTTTACTAGTTCATATGTCTTGTTATCATATGAGGACTTTATTTCATCTTGCATGGCATGTAAGCACTTTTCTTCATGTTCATCAAACATAACTTTTTTAGAACTCTTTGGCTTTCCCCTATCAGTAAGCATTACATATTCATAAGATAAATATCTTTATGAAAGGTGATGCTCTCTATAAATCTTCTTAAATAAGGCTTAACAAGTTATTAAACTAGATCAATAGGCACCTTAGGCTCAAGTGCAAGCTTATCAACCTCTGCACCCTCCTTGCCTTCCTTGTGATCATCAACAACTATGGTATAAGGTTCAAGACTTAGATTCATATGACTAATATCAAATAGCTTTAACTTTTCAGTCTTGTTAAGATCTTCAAATTTTGATCTTCAAATTTTGATCTTCAAAGGTTACCACATCTTGGCTTTTGATAACTTTGACATCTACTAGATCCTATAATTTGTAACAAAACTCATCATGACTATAACCTAAGAAAATACATAGTTTAGACTTACCTTCAAGCTTAGATCTTGTATTTCTTAGAACATGTACAAATACCTTGTAGCCAAGCACTTTACAGTGATTGTATGAGACTTTTTTTCCTATCCATACCCTCTTTGGACCATTATAATTAAAAGGAGTTAAAGGAGAAAGATTGATCAAATCCACTGTAGTTCTAATTGCTTCACCTAAGAAAGCTTTGGATAATTTTACAAAAGAAAACATACATCTAATTCTCTCATTAATTTTCTAGTTCACTCTTTTTGCAACCTTATTTTGTTGAGGCATCTTTAGAATAGTCTTTTCAAGCTCAATATTAGTTTTCTCAAGCTTAATATCATGTTCGTTACAATATTTTTTAAATAAACCTCTGTACTCACCACCATTATCTAATTAGACATAATTTAATTTCACTATTATTTCTTTTCAACATGTACATGAAACTTAGTGAAAATATTGAGTACCTTATCTTTAGTTTTCAAAGAATAGGCCTAAAATTTCTTGTAATGTTCATCTATAAAATTAACAAACTATACAATTCCATAAAAAGTTCTCACATCCAAAAAACACATATCATATAAACAAAATCAAAAGTATTAGATTTTCTATAAGGAGAAGATTTAATAAATGAAACTCTATGTTATTAACTAACTAAATAATGAGTACAATTCTCTCATGACATAACTTTCATAGGAAAGGAGTTTCATTTTGTCAATAAATCAAGTCTTTTCTTGCTTAAGTGACCTAAGCAAATGTGCCATAATATAGGAGAATCTTTAGTAGCATTTACCTTTTCTTTACACAATGTCACTATTATCTTGTAAAGAGATATAATCTTTTCACATTTTGCCGCAACTAAAATCTCTTAACAAGCTTCCATTTACCTTTACCATGGTAGCTTTGAAAACCCATATCATCAAGTGCTCTAATAGAAAGCAAACTCAAGTGGACATTAGGGAAATGTCTGACATTCTTTAATAGAAAATTACATCTAGTATTAGTTTGCAATATAGTATCTCCACTACTAACATTCTGGCATAAAATTTGATGTCCTAATTTAACTATACTATATTTACAAGTAGTGTAAGACGTAAAGAAATCTGTATGAGGAATAACATGATATGAATTTCCTGAATTAAAAACCCATGAAGAGTCTTCATATGTAGGGTTCAAATAGTCATCATAATGAACAATAGCAACCTCTTCATCTTATACAATTAAGGCAATCTTTTTATTTTCTATCTTATGTTTACTTCTCTCCCTTTATTTACTACTTCTCATTATTTGACAATTCTTCCTAAAATTGCTTGGTTTTCCATAATAAAAACACTTCACATCTTTTCTATTTCTAGATTTTAATCATCCTTTGGACTTTTCATTATTATCATGATTTTTGTGCTTACCTTTCTCACGTGTGGTTTTTCATTGATACAAACTAGCTAATTTAGTCCATAATTTGTGATCATCAGTTTCATTAGCCATATGATAAAATAAACTACCATTAATCCACTAACTAATCAAACTAACAATTTTTTTATTTATTTTATTCTATTTTTTTATCAATCTTTTTAGCAGGTTTTATACCTTTAAACTCAATGAGATTAAACAAATCTTTATAATGTAATATATCTCCCATTCTAGGTTTCCAATATGAGTAACTTAGAATTCAATATAACCATCATATCTTTTGAATTTTCCTCCATGCAATAAATCAACAACTTAGCTTTAATACCATTTGCTAGGAAAATATGATGAGAGTAACACATAATGAAAATTAAATAATTCACCAAAATTAACTTTTTTGATATGTACGATTAAATAAATTAATAAAAAAATAATTATAGAAAATAAAATTAGAAAAGGAGGAATTTTAAATATAGAAAGTCCTTCAATATGAAAGTAAAAATCACAAGAGCCAATTTAGTAGAAAACCTCCATTAATAGAATATTAATAAGTATAATAATATCTTCTTAGAAATTTTATGGAACAACCAGTATAAAACTATTTAGTAAAATAAGTGAAATTCTTAATAGAATTAACACATTAATCATAACTAATTATGTAAAATCTGCCAGTAAAGAAGAAGGAAACTAGTAGAAAAAATATGTACTACATTGCCTAAATTACCAAGAATAACATGCCTAAATATGATGTGAATCTTTTGATAAAATTTAGCAAACCTTATGCACCTTGCATTTCTTCTCTATATTATCCCAAGAGCTAAAACCTTGGCTTATGCTTCCTTGGTGTTTTTTATGAAGCAAAAACACTTGTGTTATGAATTTTTCCCATACACCACCATGTCATTTAAGATGTTTTCTTTAAAAAGCATAAGCCTTTACAATTTTTCTCATTGACTTTGCAAAATTGCAATAACAAGTGTAAATTTAATTATGATTCTTTTGATAAAATTTGATGAAACTTATGCACCTTGCATCTCTTCTTTGTGCCATATCAAGAGTAAAAAACTTAGCTTCTGCACCTTTAATGTTTTTCACAAAGCAAAAACTCGTGTCATAAATTCTTCCCATATACCACCACGCCATTCAAGACATTTTCTTTATAAAGCACCAATTTGTATGACTTTTTTTTTCAACTTTGCAAAATTACAATAATAAGCCTTGTTGGCTTTTCAAATAGCCCACTCATAGAATTGGGTTTTTTTAGTTTGTTTTTTCTTTTCTTTTCCTTCTTTATTGTAATCAACAAATATAAAAAGTATTATTAGGCTAGTTAAGAGGAATCCACTAACATTGTTGAACTTAAGTTCAAACGTGTTTTACAAATATTCATTTTTATTCTATTTGTATTCCTTCTTAGAACACTTAACTTTTTAAAGTCCTTTATAGGACTAACATAAGAAGTTTTCTATAATTGAACTAGCAATAGCAAATAGGTGGATCAGTTTGCATAGATTTCAATTTGTACGGATTGGTTTATATAAATCCATATTATAAGTGTATCAAAATTTAGGTGGTATGGTTCAGTCTTATCCATGATTTAGTACATAAATTCACAAATATTGATTGTGAAATCCAAATTTCAGTCTATGTGAACTAATTTGTATAACCTCATGATTAAAAAGAATCAAATTTTAAGTAATTTTGTTTATTTAAATCCATAGACTAGATTAGTGCGATCTACAGAATATGATTTATTTGGCACCCTTAAATTGGACCTTGTGGTTTAGCGTATAAAGTATTCATTTAGTGTACAATTGGTGTAATGTATGTAATTAATTATTATTATTATTACTCTACTAACAAGCCATTTACTTTGTGGGATGCATATTATGCAAAGAGATATAAATTTTGTATTGATGTTTTTACATCTCATTTATATTATTTTCATAATTAATTATATTATTGATAGTTAGTATTAAGAAATGAGAATTAGTGTTAGTATGATGAAATCAATTTCATATTTCCACTTTTTCATATGTAGTCACATCATTACAAATCTATTAAAATTAGACAAATTACTTTGACCTTTCTTGAGATTAAAACTAATTACACACAAATCCTTTTGGTTTTAGGAATTTCACTTCACCTCCCTTATTGCTAACATAATTGAATGGCATTAATGACCTACATAACAAGACTAATGTACCCTTGGCTAATACAATGCTGAATTTTGAGAGAAAATAAGGAAAAGTAAAGGTCCTTTTAAATTAGACACAAGAAACACTTTGGTTTCTACTAATACTCCTCGACTTTATCAAACTTTGTAGCTATCCATAGCCAATCACCTCTATCTTCATTCTAATGTGCATAATAGTCTTTTTCTTCCCTAATCAAGGGTCTTCAAAGGTTATTATTACCTTGAAGTTAGTATGCCATTTATTTATGGTGATTTTATGCTTGTTTATTTTTATTTTTTTTCTATTAAGTTTTTTATGGAAGGAAGAATTTTTTTTTGTTATTGGAAAATTTTTAATGCAATCTTTTGGTAGATTTAAGATTTTAGTTTGTTATTTTGCTTATGGGTTTGTGATTTCAACTTTCTTTCCTCTTTGTTTTTTTATTATTTTATTATTGTTAGTTACACTATATGCAGGATAATGAGGTGTTAGGTTGCATTTCTATTGCTAATCTTTGCTTAAACTCTCTTCGCATTTTTCCATTTGATATAGTTTATGTTGGCTTATTTGAGATTCATATTTGGGTTTTTTCATCCACTTTGAATGATTAAATGATTATGAATTTATTTTATTCATTTAGTTTAGTTTGAGGTTTTAATTTGTTTCTATGTATGTTTGTGTATATTTCTATATATAATTATTATTACTTGTTTAAAATTAATTTTTAACTTAAGCTTAGTTTGATAATATATGTAGAATTTTTGGGTTTTAATATGTTTGCATGTTTATTTCTATAGGCAATTATTAAAATCTATCTAGAATTTATATTTAACATTGGCTTTAATTAATAATATATGCAGGGACTTTAGGTTATGATTTGTTTCTATTTTGTTTTTGTATTATATTAATAATTTTTGTTTGAAGTTAATTTTAAACCTTGGCTTGGGTTGATTAGTGATGTTAGGTTTCTATATCCTAATTTTACACTATAGTGAAAAGACATAACCACCATTACAGATATAGACCTTAATTGCTATTCCTACTTAGACTTGGTGGATACATTTAAATAACCTACTCGTTGATAATAGTGGTGTTGGGATAATTATTGACTTATAGTTGGAAGTTATAGCTTAAGCTATTAGAAGAACCATTAAATGTGACAAAGACATCTTGAAAATGTTCAACTTGAATAACATGATAACAAAATTTAACATTTATATTAATTTAATTCCATGTGAGCCCTTGTTTGTTAAAGTTGCCTTTTCGCAAGTAACTTAACTCATTCATGAAAATGCTGATACAAATGAGAATGTTAATGCAAATATAGACTATTAACATGTGAATATGAATAAGCATAAGAATAAAAGCGAAGATTTTCCTAAGGATAGGCTTATTTTTCATGAATATGGTGTTAATGATTTTTGTTTTGACTTTAATGACTTTGGGGTGGATGACTTTGACTTTAATAGTAAGCTTATTATAAGTGATTTTGATGGAGAATGGTATATGGAAGATGTTGAAGTTAACAATACTGATGAAATAATAGACTTGGTAAGTGAGGAGAAAAGTTTGGATAGTGGAGAGGGTGATGATGATGATCTTAGTGATTTTAAGGATAAATATGAAGTTATAGGGAAAAATAATCGTTAGACAATGATAAGGAAAAAGTTTACATAAATAGTGGAATTCAAGGAAAGCTTTTTATTTGTGAACTTGATGGAAAGGTGAGGCTGGAGCACAGATAACTATTTGACATTGTTAATAAGTTTAGAATTATCTTAAAAGATTTTGTCATTCAAGAAGGTTTTGCACTGTATAAGATGAAGAATAAGAAGTCTTAGGTAACTTGTAAGTATGTTATGAATGTTGCACATGAAAGATACATGCATCATCGACACTTGATGGCTACATTTACAAGATCAAGGAATACAATGAAGTTTATACTTACATAAAAAAGATTGCAAACAGAGATGTTATTTTTACTTAGATTGCCAAAAAATTAAAAACTAAGCTATACACAAACCTAAGTACGAATTATAAAAGCATGAAAAAAATAGTTAAGGGAGAAGTATGGTTTAGAAGTCCATTAGATGCAATTATATGAGGTCAGAAGAAGAGTCAACAAAGATAACAAAGGTTTACATAAAAATTTTCACTCTTTCTTTCCACATGGTGTGACATCTCGAAAGACATTAACCTTAGTACCTTTGTTGGAATAGATTTTAACCATGCTAGAATGTATATCAATCTTATTTTTAAGCAATTTTTCTTATGTTTGGATGCAATGAAGAAAGTTTGCAAAAGGATGCATGCCATAAATTGAGATTCATGGTTGTCACCTTAAAAAGCCGTTTGGAGGAATTTTACTATTAATCATTGCAATGGGTGGAAATAAAATAAAGGTTCCACTTGTTGTGGTTGTTATAGGGATAGAATCAAAAGGAACTTGGCGATTTTTTCTTCTACCATTTGCACCAAGCATTATCCTTAAAATTCGAAACACAACCAAGCTTTACCATAATGGGTGATAAATAAAAGGTATGCATTTATTTTATTTATTGTATGCTTTCTAATATATGTTATATAATCCATACTAACTTTTCGCTTTTGTTGTCTTAAGTGCTAACTTAAGCGTTGCTTATAGAAATGCCTTATGCAAGAAATAAGTATTGTTGCAATCATTTGTTAAGTAATTTTAAATTGAAATAAGTGGACTTGAACTTAATACTAATGTTTTGGGTTGCAATAAGGGCCTTTAATTTATGCTTCTTTTAAAAAGCTATTAAAAGGATAAAATTTGTATGTTAAGAAGCTGATGACTGACTTTTAACTAGATTGAAAGACATATGACCTAGGCAGGTAATGAACCTATTTATCAAATTAGATTATACAATTAATAATATTAATGAATCTTTTTATAACTATTTAAAGGCAAATAGGAGAAAAATAATACTTCCATTCTTAGAATCTTTGACACTTAGTTGATGGAGAAGATATATAAAAGGTATGAAGTTGGATATAAGTGGAAGTATAGAATTATACATAGGATAAGGTTTATTTGGGACAAAATAATGTAAAATGGTAAGGTTTGCAAAGTTACTAATGTTAGTGATGAGGAGCATTATGCAAGAGATGGCTTTACATAATTTTTCATGAACTTAAAAAAAAAAAGACTTGTTATTGCAACCTATGGTATTTAACTGATTTATCATGCAAGCATGCATATGCATATGTGTTGCATAAAAGGGTAGATGTCCAAAGATACTATGAACATCGATACTCTAAGAAGATGTATGAAAATAACTATATTGAGATAATATACCTTATACCTAACATTATGATAAAGTTGCTAATCTTGAGGAAGTTATTGAAGTAGTCATGGAGTCTTTATTATTGTATAAGGCAAGATGGAAGCTAAAGATGAGGAGGAAAAGAAGGGTTGATAAGAGGCCTAATGGTAGTGGATATGCAAAAATATTAAGCATTGTAAGATGTGATACTTATAAAGCATTTGGCCATAATAAGAGACGTGTAAAGGAAGGATGGTTAAGATGAAAGAAAAAAAGTAATGTCAAAATGTTTTATTAATAAGTATAAGTGTTAATTATTTGTTAACATATGCACCTTTGCAAAGAACTAATAAGAATAGGCTAATGAGACCATAACTCAATGTGTAACTACTACTTTTATTGGGAGAAAGGAGGAAAAAGAAGAAAAAACGGATTTTAGAGGTTTGCTGCTACTAATGTTGAATATAGAAGTTTTGTTAATGTTGTTGTTAAAGTGAAAACCATTGTTAAAGCAAGTGGGAGTGGCACTAAAGAAGGAGTGATGCATGCAATTACCTATGCAAACAATGATAAAAATTATGTACAAGTAAGCGTTGTAGTAATAATAAAGTTTGGTCCACCAAATCTTAGTATGAAACTTAATGAATAAGGAACTTTCTAGTGTTAAATTATTACAAAATTATGAACCTCACCTATTCTTTTCCTTTTTGTTTTTGTTTTACTTAGGAATATGGTAGCACTTGCAATACTATATGCATGCACAAGTATTGTAAGTGCTATTTTTGGAATTTATAAATGAATGGTTCATACTATTTTTAGAACTTGTGAATGTATGGTTTATGAGGGACAATAACATTATTTATATGATATAAATGTGCAACAATTTGCTTTTGCCTTATTATTTATATTTTAAAGTGATTAAATAAGCGTGCTTGTTTAAAATATTTTCTAAGTTTTGCTCTTAAGTTTAACAACATATTCAACTGTAAGCAATAATTAGTGCTACAACAAGTTAGTAAATTTTTGTGATTGCAAAATAGCAATTACTCATGTAGTACAATTATAGCACAATTTGTCATGCTTCATAATTATTGTGCTATAATAAAATTGCTACTTAATTGTTGCCAAAATGGTTGGTCTATTGACAATTTGTTTGCTTTGTTATTAGAAGATTGTAAATAATTTATTAATTAATGAAATAATTATTTTCCTTACTTCTTAACTAATATGACTAAATAAAATTCTAATTTATTGAAGGAAATCAATGAACTTCTTTATTAGCCAACATGGCAATTAGTTGCACAATTTTTTCCTTAATTATTGATCAACTATTGCTACCCATTTTAGTATTTGTTATGTCACATTTATAAAGAGTGTATTCCCTAAGTGACAGACAATTTCAATAAAATATTTATTTAATATGTTATTAAAGAAAATTAAATAATTAATCAAAGAAATTGTATTAACAATTTTTAAAAAAAATTATTTCTTACCAAATAAGGAGAACTAATAGAATAAAAAAATAAATTAAAATTAGTGTATGAAAATAAATTGCAAATTTCCTATAAGTTTTAGGTCAAGAAATCTCTATTTCATATATATCAAAATTAATACCATTACAATATTTTAGCAAAAAAAATTATATACAATTTTAAAATAATTCACTTTAACAAAATTACAAGAAAAATAAACAGAACAAATACTATACATGTGTAACGAGTCCTTATGGCCAACAACTTCAATCCACCAACTATAATGTAATGCTTCTTCAACTCTTCATTTTCCTTTTTTATATTTTTCAAATTTTGAAGTATTTTCAACAAACCCACTAGCATCTAAAACTACATACCACTTAAAGAAATTGCACTTGGATTCTTTACATATATAAAATAATTTATTAGGATTTTTAAAGGTGTTTGAAATCTTTATTGCATCTTTGCTTCTACATCAACACCTTTTATTTTGGCACTTCAACATGGATCCACTACTATTTGCACTATCATTAACACCAGAAGAAGCCATGTAAGAAGAAAAATTTAGTAAAAAAAAAAAGAAATTTAGCTTGCTTGTTAACAATAGTTCCTTATTTTTACTCAGATGAACATTTTTCAAAAAAGATACAAAAATTTCTTATGAGAAAAAATGGTAGTGGAGTCAATGTGGTATCCCTAAACCCTAACAAAAGCAAAAATGGAAGAGGAAAATTAGGTTTGCCTCATATAAGCAAACACTTCTCTTTTCTAAAAAGGCAAAATGAGCACAAAAAATTAACTCTAGCACTCTTTTATCATGTAAGGCCACATGTATCACTTAAAAAACTAAAGCTTGCTTTTTAAATGAAACTTAAGGGTATCAAACATAATTTTTATGTCACAAATAATGAAGGCAAAGTGAAATTCCCAAAATTAAGAAGTGTTATGTGTAATTAGCCCTAATTTACAAAAGAAGTCAAAGTAATTTGCCTATTAAAATTTTATTGTTGTTTGTAAAATATTTGAGTTACTTTTGCTTTTTCAACACTGTATGGCATGTTTCTAATCATTGGTAACATAATAAGTTATACTTTAATAAATTAACTTTAAATTTAAACTAAATATACTTAATTTTTAGTGTAAAATTTTTTAATATCAATAAATAAGAAAGATAATATCTTTTTAAAAATAATAATTAAAATTTTTTAATAAAAATAGTGAAAATAGTTAAATGTTTTGTTATAACATAAAATAGATATGAACGATAGTCAATTTTAAGTGAATTAAAGTTAAGCCCTATCCCTTTATGCAAAATGATTACAAATATGGTTATATTTCATTTACAAATAATTTTATTTTTTTAAAATATTTTTGGATTTCAATATAGAGATATTTCACTTTAATTTATATCATTTATGATTCTTGTTTTAATTATATTTATACTATTATAAAATCTATTAAATTTATTAAGAGTTTCACTAAAATTCATTTCAATTAGGCCTAAAACACATTGTTATAGATAGTTATGAATTTTCAGCTAAATGGCTATGTCAAAAATGAAGATGTTGAATTTAGTCAAAGAACTTTCCATCCAGTTAACTACTTTACAAAAATTTAGCTAAATGAATGATTTTTGCCTAATTACTTATGTTTAGCTAAATGAGTGTTTTCAAATTTATACTTTTCGGCCAAAGTGACTATTTTGACAATCAATAAATTAGTATTTTAGCTTACTAAGAAAGTCAATGAAATAGCAGTAACAAAAGACAATAGTTAGTGACTATAGTTAGTTTTGACCAAGGAGGTCATAAGAGACAAAGTTAGTGACTATAGTCAATTTTAACAAAATGAGCTCAAGTTGAAGTTATTTCTCAAAGAATTGGACTAAGTATATTATACTAATATTCTGTGCATTGGTTTTCAATTGGAAAGACAATAAAGAAGGGTCATGACTAACAATTTGTGTTATTTATTCCAAGAATTTCAACCAATGATGTTATTTCAACTGATAGAGACTTTATTTGTTCAGTTGAAAGGATTTTAAAGAAAGGTTCTAACTAACACAATACAAGACAGTTATTAGGTAGAACCTTTAAGTGGTAATTGGAGGCTATCAGAAGTTAAGCATAATGCATTAGACACTTGTCATTATACTTGTCTAAGTATCAATAGGAGATTACTTATCATATACGTGTCATCACACTTGTTTAAGTGTTAATTAGGAGGTTACTCAATAAGTTTTCATGAAAACTAATTTTGAGCAAATATAAATAAGAGAAGAAATGGAAGCAAAAAGGACTAACCATTTCAAATAAATCAAATATGCACTCTACATTTCTTTTAGCACTCTGCTAATATTTTTTACGGCACTATGTTATTCTTTTATTTGCAATTAATTGTAATCTGCTATTAGTGAGTGTGAGTGAGTGATCGGAATTTCCAAACTACACTTTATTATGCCTTTGATATATTACATGTTATGATCCTTACATTAATTATGAAAGTTACATTTGGTTTCCTTTTTACTTTATGAACTTCCTCATCTTTATTATGAGTTTTTTTTTATTGAAGTCTTTCTATATGTGCACCCATTATCTTACTTCAACCTAATTATTAATAAAGATTTATAGTTCACATACATTATTTTAATTTTACTTGTTTTTACTACTACTTTTTTTTGTCTATAAAGGTTTAGACTTTGCTTGTTTGCTGTAAGGATCCACTTTGTGAAGGTCAAATTAATTGTTGTAATTTTTTACCTAAAACAAATGGCATACCTATCGAGACACAATTAAGGTATCAAAATTTTATTCTTTTTTATATTTAAGAAGTGGTATTGTTAAAAAAACCTAAATCTTAAAATTTTCTTCCAAACAAGGAGACTTGTACAAAATGATGGAATGTAACAAAAAATTGTTAATATCATTCAATAAAATCAAAATTGCCAAAATAGATAGAAAATGCTAGTTATGCATGGTAAAACTTTAGAAAAAAGAAACTAGTGCAAGAGTAAAATTAAATTGGGCAAACATAAATACTTAGGGGCCTATGCCATGTGACATATCTTTACAACAATACCCTCAAATAGATAAAAATTATCAAGATGATAAGACTAGTCTTACAAATCTAAATGTTCATAGTTTGGCTATATTTTAGTAACAATTGGGTAAAAGGAACCATAACATACTTTATATTATAGGTCAGTAAATTGTGAATATTTTATGGCCTATGATTGAAAATATAGTAAGAAACCAAGAAAGAATAAACTGAATATTGGATAGAATAAAATGTTATTTCAACGATCATGTGAAAAAATAAAGATGGAAATTGAATATGTTGATGTAGAAATGGAAATAAATTGATTACAATATGGTTGATTAAGAGTCCTTAAAAGATTATAGGATGAAAATAGAATGCAAGAGATATAAACAATGAGAATGCTTACATGTAGTAGAACCAAAATCAAAATTATCAAAGACCAGATCAAATTTTGCAATTAATGGTTAAAAGATTGCTAAATCAATTAGGAGATTGAACTCCCTACCTTAACTATCAAGGTGTGTTCCAAGATTGGATAAACTAAATAAAAACACATTTAGGTTTCAAAATGCTAAAATTTACAACATTTTTAGGTGATGATGATTTGTTTACCATAGAACACATAGCTTGATTTATAGTTAAATGTATGGAGATAACTAAAAAATGAATATTTGAAAATGTGATCTTTTTTGCTTTTGTTGATGTTAAAGGCATCTCATGGTATGCAAGACTAACTCCAATTTGGTGCATTCATAGGCACAATTGAAATATAAGTTCCACGATCAATTTTACAAGGGTGAAATGAGAATTGGTTTAGCCAAACTATTGAATATAAAACAAAAACCAATGAACTAGTTGAAAACTATTTATACATATTTCAACAAGCATGAAGCTAATGTTTTACTCAAATTGCCAAATCAAAGATAGTTAAAATTACTATGGTTGGATTCAAATTTTCAATTAGGAAAATTTTGATAAATTAGCATATTGTTAATATGTCTCAATTAGCTAAAAAAGCTCAACTAGTTGAGCATTCACATCAAGAAAAATGAATGAAAAATGTCTTTGTTGAAAAAGATCTTGAAAATGACACTTTTTATCTTAGGGAGGCTTGTGACATAAAAAGGAATGCAAGATAATATTCAACCAAGTATGAT
This sequence comes from Sindora glabra, assembly GCA_020226215.1. Taxonomy (NCBI): domain Eukaryota; kingdom Viridiplantae; phylum Streptophyta; class Magnoliopsida; order Fabales; family Fabaceae; genus Sindora; species Sindora glabra. Next base: position 90,190,594 of record CM035225.1, read on the forward strand.
AGTTTAACTCTTTTTCTCCCTATTTAGAGTTGAAAGCTCTTTAAAAAAAGTCAAACTAAGGGGGCTTCTATTATAACCAATTATGAATTTTTGGCTAAATGCCTATAATGAAAATGAAGGCATTAAATTTAGTCAAAGAGTCTTCCATTTATGAGTCACTTTACAAAATTTTAACTAAATGAATTATTTTTTGCCAATTATTTATGTTTGGCTAAATTAGTGTTTTCAATTTTATACTTTCTAGCTAAAGTGTTTGTTTCGATAGTTAACAAATTGGAATTTGGGCTTACTGAAAAAGTTTATGAAAGAGTAGTCACAAGAGACAAAGTTAGTGACAATAGTCAATTTCAAGTAGAGAGTAGTCATAAGAGATGACAATTGGTGATTATAGTTAGTTTCGACCAAAAATGTTATAAGAAATGATAGTTGGTGACTATTTGTAATTTCAACTAAAAAGGTTACAAGAGATAAAGTTGGTAGCTATAGTTACTTTTAAACAAAAAAGCTCAAGTTGTAGTTATTTCTCAAAGATTTTGACTAAATATTTTCTGCCACAATTCTATACATTGGTTTTTTGTTGGAAAGACTATAAAGAAGGGTTGTGACTAACAATTTGGTCTTATCCATTTCAAGAATTTCAATTAATGATATTTTTTTAACTGAGAAAGACTTCATTTGTTTAGCTAAAAAGATTTTTAAGAAGGGTCATGGTTGACACAAGATAAGGCAATTATGAGGTAGAAACTCCAAGTGGTTATTAGAAGTTATCAAAAGTTAAGCACAATTTTACATCACGCATGTGTCATTATACTTTTCTAAGTATCAATCATGAGATTACTCATTAGACCCATATCATTACACTTGCCAAGTGTTAATCAAGATGTTACTTAACAAGTTTTCATGAAAATCACTCTTGAGCAAATATAAATAAAAGAAAAATGGAACTAAGTCAAACACGAACTTTGTGTTTCTTCTAGAACTTTGCTAGTTTCTTTTACAATATTCTATTGTTCCTTTATTTGTGATTAATTGTAATCTACTATTGGTGAGTGTGAGTAATTAGTGATCTTAGTTTTCAAACTATGCCCTATTGCCCTTTGATGTACTACAAGTTATAGTTGATACATTAATAGCAAAAGTTACATTTAATTGCCCATTTTAGTTTATGAACTTTCCATCTTTGTTGTGAGTCCTTTATTGAAGTTTTTGCACATGTGCGCCCTTTTTTTATACCTCAACTTAATTATCAATAAAGATTTGCAGTTTATATATATTATTTTAATTTTACTTGTTTTTATTGACACTTTTTATCTATAAAGGTTCTTGTGAGAATCCACTCCTTGAAGGTTGGATCAATTAATGTAATTTTTGACCTAAAACATGCATGCTATATAGAAATTTTTTATCCTTGTCCATAAATTTTAATTACCATAATACCAGTTGAATTGCTTGTACTTTTTAATATATTCTAAATAAAAGAATTTATTTGCAAATAAATCAAATTAATAATAATTTTAAATTATAGATTTCATTTGTAAATTAATTTATTATTTTTTACATGATTTTCAATAGAATTGAATTCTAGAAAACTTTAATTCCAAAGCCTCTCTCTCTCTCTATATATATATATATATGACGACTTTCTTTGAATACATAGAATGCAGTCCATCCTTATTTTAAGAAACGAGGAAGAATATATCCTAGCGTTGCAAAATATTAAATTATACGTTTTCTATAGGAGGAGTAATTCTATGAAAAACTAGTTACACCAACATTCATGGCATTGATCGAAGGGAAATTTCCTGGTTTGTGCACTAAGTATCCTAAATTGAACATCTCATCTTCCATTCCATTGCCACGGTACACATTTTGACCAAACCTTTAGCAAAAACTTGGTTAAACAATGGCATCTCAAATTCGTAAGAGAGAATGAATTTAAATTTTGAGTAATAGTTAAAAAAATTCTAGTGTTATAAATTTTAGTGAGTATTTTGAAAAATAAATAAATATAAAAAAACTTCTTTTTTAAATTTAGAATGTTGGATCCTACTAAAAATATATTCAAATTTGTTGAGAAATATTAGGTTGGAAGTTAACCATTTTCCTTTTTGTGTAATTTAAAATAGATAAGATAATAAATAGAAAATAAATAGATTGAGACATACAATTTTATCATGAAAAACCCTTCAAGGTGAAGGGAAAAACCATGGCACCTCAAGCTCTATTTTTTTTAAAATATATTTTCCATTAAAAAATTTCATTTCTTTATATATAAATAGAGGATGTCATTAAAAAAAATGATCCTAGAGTTATAGTAATAAAAGAAAATAATTTTTTCTTAGAAAAAAGAGAAAGTTATCTTCCATCAAAGTAATTATATTTAACATTAAATATACAAATTATTTTTTATTATCTTAATAGTTTATAACTATATTCCTACAAAAAAAATTTTATCAAAATAAATGGAGCCTTAAGTCCAATAAAATCTTCCACTAGGATTATAAATTATCTTATCTAATACAAACTAGAAGTTATTCACAATATCTCTTTTTACTAAGGATTGAATACTCAGTCAAGTTTGAAATATTGACAAATCTTCTAATTCTCTCATTTTCTAGTGGCTTACTCACTTATTGATTGATTCATCACAAGACTCCTGTTCACAAGTTTCATGGAAAATTTTTAACAAATTCCATCATTAAATGTATCATTCATTTCTCAGTTATTAATTAATTTGTTCTTATCTATTTCTATTCACTAATTGATTTGTTCTCATCTTCTAATAATTTTCTACAATTTTTTAAATGACTTTTGATTTTAATGTAGGATGAATTATTTAAAAATATATTAAAATATAAGTGCTCACTACAATTAAGAAAGACAGTCCAATTAAATTTTATTAGTTTCTTCAATATATATATATATATATATATATATATGAAGTAATCGTCGAGCATTGAGAATGGTGGTTGAGTGCATGAACCATCCAATGCATATGCCCCACTTGAGAAGGGAGAAGATTCTGAAAATCTTTTCTTCTCTTTATAAGAGAGATTTGTAAGGAAAAACATTGGTTGATTAGAGCCCACAACACCAAGCAAACAGCAAAAACGCGTTTAATTATAACTCCAGAGAATGTGGTCTATAACCCTCCACGCTTCTTCATTTATTTACGGTCTCTTTGAAGCACATGTCATGGGCTACCTTTTCATCGAATCAAAATTAAGATATACAGATCTGCCAGGATGATTTGGTTTAAATAGTTGTGAAATTTTAAATAAATTATTGTGATTTTACTTGACTGTAGGTTTAAATTTTTTTAATGTCAGTTATTTTATTTGGTAGGTAATACTTTTCTGCAGAGAGACTCCTTTACATTAGAGAATTAATGGAGTCTTTGCTTCTTGACTTGATTGGTCCTGATAACAATTTTGAGTGAGCTTTGACACCTTGCACTTTGTAAGAATAAGAGGTCCACTGCTTTCTGCCATTTTTAATTTTTCGGAAAAATGATGGCGATCCTTCCTACAATAAAAGAATAAAAGTTAAGTTAATATGTTGTTTAAAAAATTATAGTAATTAAAATTTTTAATCAACAAGAAAAGAAATTTAACTGCTATTTATTATTAATGTCACAATACATAACAAATGATAGACTAATTTACAATGACAATAGTTAGCATTTACATCCTAACTATATGTCAATATGAAATTTTATATCTACCACCAAGATAATTAATATTTAAAATTCAACTATGAATTCTGTTAAAAAAAAAAGAATTGTCACAATAAAAAATTTAATGACATAATAATATCTGATGTTAATTTAAAATTTTTACTTTTGATTATGTTTAAAATTCGAATCCAAGTACATTAAGTAAATTAATACTCCTATTATTAAAACAAATATTCATTTAAAATTTATTTTAGGGTAAGTGCTCCTCATCCCATACTTTCCATATCAGATGTGGGGCTCGGGACAAGGGGCCACACCATTTGTCTTTTGAAACAGACAACAAAATAGAAGGAAAACAATATGATTAGGTAAGAAAATATGGCAAAGAAATGAAGCTAGAAGGATTCAGAAAAGAAACTTGTTAGAGAGGAAGAATCGGTAGACAATGTGGAGGAGGGCTAAATTTGCAAACAGGCTTGGTGTTTGGTGCTTACTGGTTATACTATGGCCTTATTTTTTTAAGTCTAAAGGGATACACATATTCCATGAACAGTTTGAAGAAATGATTGTAAAATTTTGAAACGCAAATATGATTTGATTCTATACACAATTCCCTTCTTTTGGAAGCTTTTACGAAAACTTACAACTTTTTGTCAAAACCTAGTTTTCTTATATTTTGTAATTTTCACAAAATATTTTGTAGCAAGGCTTGTCTTGATTTGCGAATAATATGAATTGATGAAAAAAAATTACATAAAAAATTTCAATTCTATTGATAAAAAATGTAGCACAATTTTTTTAAAAAAAATTCACAGCTAGGGAAAAAAATGTTTCATTGTTACAAAAAATTATGACGAGAATTTTATATATATAACTTATCATGAATATATAGAAATGTTTTTAAATCGGTGTGAAGGAAAAACCTTATTCCTGTCATTGAATCTAAATTTTTTTTTTAATGATAACCTGACATTTTAGTTATTTTATTTAGGAGATGAAATATCATTAATTTATAATTATATATTATGTATGGAGATCATAATCATAATTAAGCCTTAAAAATATTCCTTCTTGCTTCTAAATTTTTTAGTTTGTCTCAAAATCCTAATCCAAAATAATTCAGTGAGGCTATTTTTTTTGGTTGAAAAAGGTAGTTATTTGATGTGGACCAAGTATCAACCATGCTTTTAGAACAGAATAAAAGACACTTGCAAGGGATAATAATTAAGATAATGGTGTTTCCCATATTTAATTACGAGGTTAGTCAGTTTGTACATGAGACGCAAGTGTATGTGGCCTTAAACATAAGACCAAAAGGCAACGTACATAAACTAATAAAAGAATTGATGCTTTATTACTAAGAAAATGTCATATTGCTCTCAAAAACTGGAGCACGCAATCTTCAAATGGTCGAGCTAAATCAATATATATATATATATATATAATGATATAAGTGATTAAATTATTGAACGTATACATACGAAGTTCAGAGATTAAATCTTCAATATAATAAAACGCACAAAACCTTCAAAAGATATTAAATATCACTTGAGTTATAAGCTCTCAACAGTATATAAAAATATTATTATATATTTTATATTTTTATATTTATGCTTCAATAATGGATTCAATGGTAACAAGTTAAACTTCAAGGCATTCTACACCTATAAGAGATCCTGAATCTCATCCTTAAAAGCATCTTTGTTGATAAGGAATACTTGAGTGAAAAAAAAAATGAACATATACTTTTAAAAATTGAAGAGGTGTAGGAATAATTAGGTTAAACCGATGTGAGTGAATGTAATTTGCTCAATAAAATATAATTAGTTTACAGTTTTAATTGTGTAATGTTGCTGTAACCCGGGACATTTTCTCCCTTATGTTTCGAAGCCGAATCCAGTATTTTGATTTACTGTTCTTAAAAGGAATTCAATTGAACGGGGGACATGAAATTTTCATCCAAAGGAATAATTCTATTTCTTTATAGTTGCTGAATTACTTTATTTACCTCTTTGACTGAAGTTTTTGTTGTCACCATTAACAAAAACCAAAGGGCAGAAAACATTAATGTTTAATTTTGAATCTGTACTCAAGAAAACACGATTTTAAACTTGTGTGCATGTATCTTAAAACATCTCTAAATTTTCATGTTATAAAAACATGACATATTCAGTGTATGAAATATAACTCACATGCTTGCCTCTTAAATCTTGCTAGATTTCGGTGCCTTGTCTGTCTTTGGTACCTCAACTAAAGAGAAAACAACTTTGACTTATGGGGTTTTAATAAAATAATGCGTAGAATGTTTTCATAATTTACTCGAACTTTTTTTTTTAAATATTAAGAGATATAAATTTGATTCACTTTTGATCTAGAATAATTTTATATTATCAACTATTCATATGTTATTATATCATTAAAAAATTATTAAAAATTTTTTACTATCAATAAAAATTTTAATTAATATTAATTTTTTAATAAGATATCATTTTTTATTTATTGATAGCAAAAAAATTTACACTAATAACATATCAAATTTAAACTTAATATAAAATTATACTTACACTCAAATGTAAATGTTTTATCAAGAAATTGTGATAAAGATGATGGTTGTAAAATTCAAAACTATCAATATGAAAACATCCCAAGTATTCCGTAGCAATTATATGCCCCCGTTGACTTCAAATGATTAAAATATAATAGATAAGAAAATCAAATTTTTGTTTGATGAATAACAGTCAAGCTTTGTTTCTATTTTTAAATCTAAGCCGCTTCGTTTTTATCTTTAAGCCGCGTTATTGACACTCCTTGAGAGCCTGCACGAATATTCTTCTAGATAGAACAGATTCTCTCCACACTATAACAATTTGAGGATATACAGACGACACTTATATAGACGACAAAGTCTCGGTCGTTTGTATAAGCTTCTGAAAATTTTATTTTTTTAAAAAAATTTAAAAACTTATATAGATGACAATGTCATCTATATAGACATGTTGTCTGTATAGATAGAGGCTACACAGACGATAAAATCGTTTGTATAGATCCACCAAAATAGAAATTTGAGAGGACTTATACAGACCACATGTGTGGTCTGTGTAGATTCAGACTATACAAATGACACTAGAATATATAGACCACAGTATCATCTGTATAGGTGGAGACCTATACAAACCACACATGTGGTCTGTATAGAGCTGGTGGTCTGTATAGGTTCAACCTATATAGACGACACTAGAATATACAGACCATACATGTGGTCTATATAGCCCAACTCTATACAGATCACATATGTGGTTTGTATAGGTTCGACCTATACAAATGAAACTGTAGGATATACAGACGACGTTATAATCTATATAGCTTTAACCTATACAAACGACAATTGTCGTCTGTATAGGTATTTTTTAAAAAAATTATTCAAAAAAATAAAAAAACTCTATACAGACAACAAGTAGTTGTTTATATAGACATTTGTCGTTTGTATAGAGTTCAAATTTTCAGAAGCCACAAAAATTAGCGCATTAAAATTTGAAAAACAATATAGACAATCGAAGATACTTATACAAACGACAAATGTTGTCTGTATAGAGTTGCTTATAAATTCTAGCTCAGGAACTATTTTTCTCATTTCTCCTGTGCACAAATGGAACTCTTTCTTGGTGGAGCTCTTCCATGGAGTTCAAGTATTTTCTCTTTCTTTATTTTATTTTTTTACCATCATTTTATAATTATTTATTAATTCTTATATTTATTTTATTATATATTCTTATTATATTGTTGCATTGTTGATTAAAATTTCTAATTGTTGCTTTGCAATTTTAATTATGTATGTTAGAAAAATTTATACATAAATTTTTTTTAATAGTGTTGATATAACAAAATGTATAAACTATTAATTTTTATTATATAATATTATATAACTATTAAATAATAACATAAACTTTCATTATATAAAATTATATAAACTATTATGTAAATGTCTATAGACTATTATATAATGATATAAATTGGTATATAATATTATATGAACTATATTATAATGATATTTTTATATAAGAATGAAAGTAAAATTATATAAATGATTAACTTTATTACATAATATTATATAAATTATTATATAAAACTTTATAAAGTATTATATAATTGTATATAAACTATTGTACAATGACATAAACTATTATATAATATTATATAAATTATTATATAATGATAAAAACTTTAATTATATACTATTATATAATATTATATAAACTACATCATAAAGATATTTTTATCTAAAAAGAAAGTAAAATTATATAAGCAATTAACTTTGTTATATAATATTAATTAAACTATATCATATTAATATTTTTATATAAAAATGAAAGTAAAATTATATAAATTATTAACTTTATTATATAATATTATATAAACTATTATATAATTGTATATAAACTATTGTATAATGATATAACCTGTTATATAATATTATGTAAATTGTTCTATAATAACATAAACTTTTGTTATATACTATCATATAATATTATATAAGCTATATTATAATGATATTTTTATATAAGAATGAAAGTAAAATTATATAATTTATTAACTTTATTATATAATATTATATAAACTATTATATAATGATGTAAGCTTTCATTATATAAAACTATATAAATTATTATATAATTGTATATAAACTATTATATAATGATATAAAGTGTTATATGATATTATGTAAACTATTATATAATGATGTAAATTTCAATTATATATTATTATATGAATTATATTATAATAATATTTTTATATAAGAATGAAACTAAAATTATATAAATTATTAACTTCATTATATTAGATTATATAAATTATTATATAATGATATAAACTTTCATTATAATATATTATGTAATTGTATCTAAACTATTATATAATATTATATAAACTATTATATAGTGATGTAAACTTCTATTATATATTATTTTATAATATTATAATCTATATATAATGATATTTTTATATAAGAATGAAAGTAAAATTATATAATTTATTAACTTTATTATATAATATTATATAAACTATTATATGATGATGTAAACTTTTATTATATAAAACTATATAAATTATTATATAATTGTGTATAAACTATTATATAATGATGTAAATTTCAATTATATATTATTATATAATTTTATATAAATTATATTATAATAATATTTTTATATAAGAATGAAAGTAAAATTATATAAATTATTAACTTCATTATATTAGATTATATAAATTATTATATAATGACATGAACTTTCATTATAACATATTGTGTAATTGTATCTAAACTATTATATAATAATATAAACTATTATATAATATTATGTAAATTATTATATAATGATGTAAACTTTTATTATATATTATTTTATAATATTATAATCTATTATATAATGATATTTTTATATAAGAATGAATGTCAAATTTTATAGACTATTAACTTTGTTACATAATTTTATACAATATTATGTAAACTATTATATAATGATGTAAACTTTTATTATATATTATTATATAATAATATATAAAGTATAGCATAATGATATTTTTATATAAGAATAGAAGTAAAATTACATAAGCTTTTAACTTTTATTATATAATATTATAGTAATAATTATTTATTGACATAAACTTTCATTATATAAAAATTTTAGATAATTGTATTTATTTGTATATATATAGAGATATATATATATATATTTATTTACATATATATAAATATTTATATATCTAAAAATATATATATTTTGAAATAATTATTATATTTTTATTTTACATATATAAATTTAAATATTTTAATTAGATTTAATTTTTTTTGTAATTATCATTCTTTAAATTATGAACATAAATTTTAATATATTAAAAAATTTATTTTTTTAAATTTTATAGGCTATATAGATGACATTTGTGGTCTATATAGAGTGGACCTATACAGAAGACATTTGTGGTCTGTATAAATGTGGTTTGTATAGGTTCAGGCTATACAGACCACAAATGTCGTCTGTATAAATCCACTCTATATAAACGACAATGTCGTCTATATAGATTCAAGCTATACAGATGACATTTGTCATCTGTATAGCCTTGATCTATATAGATGACAAGAAAAAATGTTGTCTGTATAAGTTGCAATAGGTACTATTCTATACAGACGACTCAATACAAATGATAATGTTATCTGTAATACCTATATAGATGAAAAATAAGTCTATACAAATAACTTTTTGTCGTCTGTATAGCCCTATTTTTTGTGGTGCCATCACAGAACAGGGGTACAAAACTACAGGTACAATAATTTTTTCATTTAATAAAATTTATACAAATAAGACAATCCCTAACCGCATATTATTTCACGTGCAAGGGGGAAATTAACAAATTTCAATTAAATTGTATTCAATTGTGCCTGCAAGATTGTGGGCAAGCCCACTTCCTTCTTTTGTTCTTTTACTAGCCCAATACCTTATCTTCATACATATACATTCAAAACTCTCTTAGTTTGAGCAATGTGAGACTTAGTCCTTTTGAAATATTTTTCTTTTTAGTTCTACTCTCAACAATTTTGATCTAACTGTGCACCTTTTTTAGCTATTTAGGTTTAATTTAAGCATATTTTTATAACTAGATATTTAGAATATTTTATATTGTTTGATTTGAATATATCATAATCATTTGTCCTGATTTCATTGTTGAAAAATAAAATACAAGTTTATTATAATTACATTAACATCTCATCTATTTTCAAAAATATATGCTAACATTTCTTATATCCATATCATTTTCTTTTTTCTTTATTTTAAATATAGACTTGCCCTTTCCTTCTATCTAAAAAAATAAAGAAGTGTATATTTTTAAAAATAAAAAGAATCTATATAGAATTAGCTTAAACGTAAAAAAAGAAAAAAAAGTGAGTGTAATTTATAATATTTTTTCTATATGTCAAGCTATACATGAAATCAGTGGCTTCATTAAACCTTAAAGAAGGCAGATAAGCATGTTCAATGTATGAAATATAACTCACATGCCCACATGATAAATTGGCTCACTATTTAAATCACTAGATTTCATTGACATGTCTATTCTTTGGTAACTTAACTAAAACAAACTACGGGAGTTTGAGTATGAGTTATCCAATGTTCATATATAGAAAATACTCACATTCTCAATCCTTTTCTTTTATTTTTTATTTTGATAAAAAAGGAAAGAGAAAGAAAAATAAGAAAAGAAGGATAACAAGAGAAACAGGATTTTTTTTTCACACTATTTAAGTTGACATTGTTACATATATGTGTTTTTTATCTCGCTAAAATTTTCTTTAGACTTTCTAAGTAATTTATAGTTTTTACCCTTACAATATTTTTTATTTAATATAAATCATTATACTCAACATAAACTTTAGGAAAAAATGTAAAAAAATTTTTCCTTAACTTAAGTGTGATTGAATTCTTCCTCCATTGATTATAGAAATTTAAACTAAAATCTCAGATTGTACAAAAACTCTGGAATTAGCACCAATCATCTTCCTAATTGATCTAATGACAGAGTCAGAAATTTTAACTTAAAGGATCAATCATCAAAATTTTATTCTTTTGCATATTTTAAATTTTTTTAACTCTTTACGTAAGTCAATATAAAATTATTCTACATAAAAATGAAAACATTAAAAAATTATGAGGAGACAAGACTTGCCTTGTCCCCAAACATTTAATGTAACTAATTGTCTTTCTGAACATAACCCATAATATTATAATATATTAATTTATCATGTCATTTTTTTTCACTTAATTTTAGATTCATTTTATCTATTTAATTAAAATTTTATATACACAATTTAATTTTTATGAATTGCATAACAAAGAAATGTGTAAAAATGATGTGATAAACAATATTTAAGAATGCAATACCACTAATTTAAAATGTTCGGAAAGAAAATTATGTGATTAGATGAAGACTTTGTTTCAGCAAGTAAATTAATTTATAACTTAATTTACTTAATAAGTTATAAATTACTTTTAAGATATGTTTTGCGCATTAATTTATTAAAAAAATTAATTTAATAAGTTACATTGAGTAATTTATAACTTATAAACTAAAAGTTTTTCAATTTTTTTGAATTTATCCTTTTTCTATTTGTTAATTTACAACTAATACTCTTAATAAATAATTATATTCTTGTTTTAAATTGTAAATAAATAAAAATTAAGTAAGTAAATAAATATATAATATCATAAATTTAGTATAAATAATTAAATAAAAATAAGTAAATAAATATGTAACATTATAAATTATAATTAATTAAATTTTAAGTAATTATATTTTTACACTAAGTCTTAGATAAATTAAAAATAAGTAAGTAAATAAGTAAATGCATGAGGTTACAAATTATAATTAATTCAATTTTAGTTAATTATATTCTTATTTTAAACTATAAATATATAAAAATAAATAAACAAATTTATCATATCATAAATATAATTAATTTTGTTGTGAATAATTATATTTTTATCATAAATAATAAGTAAATAAAAATTATATAAGCAAATAAATATGTGAGATCATAAAATATAATTTAATTAATTTTAAATTATTATACTTTTATTTTAAATATCTTGATTGCATTAATATAATTTAATTTTTAAATTAATATGAATTAATTTAATTTATGTATCTATTTATATTAATATGTCTTTCTATGTTATTTTATATTTTCAATTATTTCAAAGTTAATTTTAGAAAATACTTTTTATACAGTCAGTTAATTTATCAATTATCAATTGACTTAACAACTATTCATACAAAATGATTAATTAAATCAATGAGCTAGCATTAGTTTTAAGGTTTTACATAATTTATATAAAACTTGACTTTTAAGTTTCTAAAGTTGGTTAGTCAAGATAATCATCCAAAATTAAAGAATATTTTTTATATTTTTTCATAAATTTCAATACAAACATTTATCTATCGAATTGTAATATTGTTTAATGCATTTTTTCTTGTGTATTTTTTTTACTAAATAAATGACTTACAATATTGTGATTGGAACACATTATCTCTCTCACGTAGTAAAACTATCAGGGCTAAACTTTAGGTGAATTCTTTGGCGCGCTATTTATATTGACAAATTCTTAATGAAATAGGTGTTAGTTGGAATATCTACCATATCCAAAGGGGAGTAGAAAATTTAGGAATAAGAGAGTATTACATTACATGGTCAGAGTTATAAGAAAGCCCTTTTTTTTTTTAGTATGAGTATAGTATTAAGAAGTATATATATATATATCATTGTCACTTGTTCCTTTCCTTAATGTTGTTTTAGGAGTCAATTTTAATATCTATGGAATACAGAAACAAGAAACCAAAGTTTGAGCTCTAAAGAAGTTTGTGTTAATCAAGTAAATATGCGTCATGAGAGAAATATATAAAATATAAAATACTAAATGAGGGTAAATGTCAATATTAAAATTTCATTTAAAGTTAAAAAAATAGAATCTGTTAATCAACAAAATGGCCTAAAAATAAGTAAACAAACTTGACTTAAAACTATGGTTTAAATCACCCATCATCATATTAACTCAAGTATTAACTTACTATACTTATTACATGAATACAAGTATAAGCTTTGAGCAAGATCTTAACATTGACATATACCCTCACTCGACATTTTGTGATTTATATTTCTCTTTTATAGTATATATTAACTTGATCAATGAAGATCTTTTCAAAATTCTAACTTCAATTTCTTGTTTTCATATTTCATAAATATTAAAATCAACTCTCCAAAATGATGTGATAAAAAGAGCAACAAGCAACAATGATATTTCAAATATATCCTTTAACATTATACCCACACCATAAAAAGAAAGGCCCTTTCATCTCTCTAACCATTTAACACTCTTATTCTTAACTTTTCCTATTTCGCTCTAAATTTGATAGGTATTTCAAGTAACACCCGTTTTATTAAGAATTTGTCATGTATAATGCATAGATATGGTATACAAGTGAGACACTGTTAATATCAATAAAAAATAACTTGTGTCAAAATGTTAATAATAAGTATGTATTATATAATCTTTGATCACGGATGTTATTGGAATTTCAGGAGCACTTTCTTTTGGAGAGTACCCCGTACGCCTCTCCACCAGATAATGGGGTTCATAATTTAAAAACTAGAGGTGGTAAGATAAATAAAATGTTATATAAAAAGAGTATAACTTTTTAAAAGTAGAATAAGTGTGGTTTAGTTAATTGTATAATTTTGGTAAAATGAGATAGTTTATTATTTATAAAATATGAGAAATTATTTACTTACTTATTTTTTATTAGATAAAAAAATTTTGTAAGAACTTTTAATTCATACTATCAAATAAATAATTTTAAACACATTTCAACAAAATTCATAATAGAATTTAATTCTTAGCGAGCCTAATATTCTGCGAAAGTTTAATTCTTAACAAGTTCATTCAAAACTTTATCATCATATCATACAATATTATTAGATAATGTCCTAAGTTCAAGTAGATCACATTTATTTTACCTTATAATTAAATAATAAAATTTGCAATTTTATAATATCAATTATCTATTAAAAGGGGTGTATAATATATTTTTAAATAGACACATATAAAAAAATTTTAAGAAAAAGTTAATTGCATCCTTCAAAAGAAAAAGTGAATGATTTTTTTTATAGGTAATAAATTTTATAAAATTAAATTATTTGATCCGTAGAAAAAAAAGTGAGTAAAAAGTCAATATAAAATGTGGAAATAACGTTACCACTGCTTTGTGCACTAAGCACAGAAGAAAATTCCAGAGCAGATAATGGGGCACTCCCACCTTTCCCAATGTGCACAACATCGTTACAAGGTTGTGCAAGGTGCCCATCTCCGTCTACAGCGCTGTGGGCTCAAACGCTTCCCTTTTACGCGGTGCCACCATATACAAAATAAGATACTTGTTAAGGTATTCCTAAAAATTTAGTATTTAGAGTAGTGTGATGAAATATAAGTTATTAAATAAAATTATAAAAATCTTATAAATTTAGTAATTTTATTTAATAATTTATATTTTATTACATTACCTTAAATACTAAACTTTCTAGAAGCACTTTAGAATTTACTGTATATCACCATTCTCTATATAATTTCGTTATTTTCAAATTTTGTCTCATAAATAAATTCCCATACCCTTTATAAAAAATAAAAAAATGTATAATATTTCAAAATTCACTTTTCAGACTTGAAAGAGAGGAATTATTGTTACTTAATACTAGATTATCCAAGCAAGTGAACACAAGTGTGAACGTATACTTGATCATGTAAGGGAGGCTTCTATGGTGCCTTTATAAAAGCAAGGGTTTCGGAACCCTAAGTAGTTGGCACAATAAAACTTGAAGACTTGGAAAATCTGTCAAATGGTTCTTTTTTAAGCAAATTCATTTTATTTCTATATAAAATTATGTATTTGCAAAATATGCTCAAAGCTACCCTGTTATCATTTAAAAATACTTATATAACAATATATGAAAACATGTTAAATCTAAACTAAGTAGAAATTTATTGTTATGATAAATAGATTAATTAATTATAATATTTTTAAATATATCATCAACATATTATTGGACGTGAATTAGAATTAGCAATTTTAATAATTAAAGTAACAATAAAAATTATTAGAGTTAGATAAGCAATGGTTAATGTCTTATTTTCATAAATTAAAATCTGTGAATTATTTGGAAAAAAATTATTTCAAAAATAAATTCAATATATGAGTTTTCTTTGAAACCCTAGTCAACCAATTTTATTTTATGTCTATAATAGCATGAACTTGATTAATACAAAGTTATTTAACTTTAAGTATAAGTCTAGCTAAGATAAAATAAAACATAAAAAATATAAATAATTAAAATTACTAACATATAATAATCGGTTTGTCATGAAACACTCATAACAATTAATTATTAAAATCAATCGGTCATTAAGTTACTACGTATTTGTTATGATTAGGGCTAGCATTATCTCCATAATTATGATTAGAAGTTATAATTTTTAATATAACATGATAATTTGATACGATTCTAAAACCCTTATATGAGTTCATATTACGCTTATACAAGTTCAGGTTAAATTTATATGGATTTAAGTCATAAATAAATTGATTTATTTGATACGAATAATAAATATGTCAAGTTAAGATATGCCAATTTGTTTAAAAATTTATATTAAAATTTTAAAAATATTATTTGATAAATAACTAATAATTAAATTATAAATAATTATATATTGTAAAAATATAAATTTTATGTTTTAATAAAATGACAATACAAGTTTGAAGAAGTACTTTGTTAATGGCTAAAAATATTTTTTGTACAAATTAACAAGTAATTAAATTTAATAAATATTTTTATAATAAAAATTTTTATTAATTAAAATTATTAAATAGGATAGATGTGTTGACTTGTCTTATCACATTTAATAAATGAGTTGATTTAACCTAACATAATTATTTTTTTATCAAGTTCAGATTAAATTTATTCAAATTATTATTAATTTTCAACACAATACAAATTTGACACGTAAATATGAATTACGACCCCCTAACCATAATGCTTAAGTTACAATTTATTGAAAAATATTTTAACTTTATCTAACTAATTATAATTACTACTTAGTAAATTGGTTTAAAATAAGTTAGTTTCCTCCTCTACTTTATACTAAATAAATAAAGTAATTTATTGAAATCAACCCAATTTAAGTAAAATATTATAATAACTTTCTATAATAAAATTGATTGAAGATAAATCATATAATTCCATTAATTCATATTGAATAATCGATTAATATAGGTGTTTCCTCATTTGGACTAAATAATTTGATGAAATTAATTTAGAATAATTGATTGTGTTTTTTTTCTGTGAGTGTTTTTTATTTTAATAATATTTTAAATTATAATATATTATTTATTAAATTAATTTTATTTTGAAAAATATATCATTATAATTAATTATACTCACATTTAAAAATACCACAGTATATATAGTTGTCTGTTAGTGTTAGGATCAATAATTGAATGTAGGTTTTAAATGGTGCTTAATGTCTAATTCTTCATTCTCAATGCGTAAAAGTAAAATCTTCCTTTTTATTTGCCCTGTAGATTTTGATCAATGGTTGTTTAAATGGTGTGGATGATACCATTACCAACTCATCTTGGGTTTTGAAACCCAAAGTTTTGCCCCGGGTATCATAGAACACACAGTAAATCAGTTGTTTCTTATATTCTTGTTATAAAAACATGCGAAAAGTAGTTATTTTCTATGCTACTTTCATGAATTTAAAATTTATGAGTATACGATAAAATATAAATTATTAAATAAATAAAAATATTAAATTAATTAATTCAGCCAACAATTTAAATTTAGCTCCATCCCGTCAGCCCTAAACCGTAAAAGTATTACTCATATGTCAACAGATCCAATAATTAAATATCAAGTGGAACCCACAACACATGGCCCTTGAAAGCCTCTTACCATCCTCCGCACCCTCCCATCCTTTGGGCACCTAATCCTATTACCCCAAATAAGAGATAGATTTTAGGAACCTTACCTCGCAATACCTCTCTCCTTCCTCATCGATAGTAATTCCTCTTCCTCCATCTTCCGTCCTTCTCATTTTCAACAATATATATTCAAACTTCCAAACCAAAACCTCCCTGCCTCTTCCTTTTCCTATATATCTCCTCCTTCTCTTCCAATCCAAAATCAACCCAAAACCCTTCTCTCCAAAACTCACAATCAAACAGATAGATGGGTTTGCAGAACCAATTAAGCGACGTCTCTTCGGATTCAATTCCACTATTACTCATAGCAAACATCGCAATCTGCTTCAATTACCTCCGCTCAACCCTCTTTGCCATCCTTCGATCATTGGGTCTGTTTAAACTTCACACCAATCGGTTGGTAGATGAAGGCCTTTTGGCCGCCGTCGGATCGGGTCTCGCCAGTCTGATCTTACTCTCCGAGCAGCTCAATCTCAACCACCGCTCCTCCTACAGATACTCCGCCGCCACCGCCGCCGGCTCCATCGGTGGCTCCGATTGTGTGGTGTGCAGGTGCACGCTGAAGGATGGGGAGCTGGTTCGCCGGCTACCGTGCCGCCATGTCTTCCATATGCAGTGTTTTGACGGTTGGCTGGACCAACTTAAGTTTAACTGTCCCCTCTGCCGATCGTCGCTGGTTTCCAACGAGCGCGTGGCTCTCACGGAGCGGCGCGTCGGCGGAGAGTTCGTTTCCTGGTTTTCTATCCGGTGATGCGGCGTCGTCTTCTGCGGAGAGCTCGTTTCCTGGTTTTCTCTCTGGTGATTTGGCGTCGTCTTCTGCACAAAATGGATATTGGCCACCGATTGTGCATGGAGATAAGGCAAGCTTCAACGATTACAAATTTTTACCAATCTTGTCACTTTCGCGGTTTTTACCGTTTTACATGGTCTTTTTTTTTAAAAAAAAATGCTGAATATCTTCTTTTTACCTTTTTATTTATTTATTTCAAATTTGTAGGGTAGCTTTTTTTTTTTTTTAATTTGAGTTTTTTTCACAACATATTATTAGGTGGGTTTTTGAAGGGCTCTACACTAATGGAGACCTTTTTGAGCTGCTGTAAATCTCAGAGAACAAAATTATCATTGTAAATGAAGTATTAGAGGAGACATTCTATTCTGTATCAAAATATCCGTAATATAGTATATTATTTTTTATTGGAATAATATAAGTCTATTTGAAAAATTAGAAGAGGGACATTTAACAATTAACAAAGCCAAAAGCTCAATTAATTTCGACAATGAATCAGAAAGTTACCGAGATTGGTCCGATCAGGTCGAGTCTCATATTTAAAATTTATATAAATTATTAAAAAATTAAATAATAATTAATTTTATTATGTATATGAAGTCAGAATATATATAAAAAATAAGATAATAAAATTTTCATTAATTAAATGTTAAATTTCAGCTTCTATTACTTTTAATTACGTATTGGACTAATCAACTGAAAAAAGGAATTTTTAAAGCCAAAAAAATGGGAAAAAATTAACTCATTGATTTTAAAATTTGGACCAACTTTATTTTTTTTTTCCAATTTTTGTTGATTTATATCGGTCTAGATTAACTTGATTGCTGAAAAGAGTTTTTTTAGATCGATTTGAACCGGAAAACGCAATGATTAGCATTCGGTCCAATTTGAATTTTAAAATACTGTCTTTAATGTCACAAAAACGAATACAATGTTATCGAAATTTTAGTGTATGCTTGAAAGCTTCCCATGTAAATGTTGCGTGGTCCTCACTCCCCAAGGTGGGAAAATTTTGTAGAGAAAAGCTTGCGACGTATTTTGAGATTTTGAAAATTTTATCAATGAGTAGTACGAGTTGTAATTTTTTATATAAAATTTTATATTATTTTACAAAAACTTTAATTGAGGTTTTAAATGTAATCTCTTCATCTTCAATGATCTAAAAGAGAAATAAAATTTTGAATGTACTTAAATCCTAAAATTAAAGTTGTTGAGAGGTACTAAAAACTTCTAGAAAATTTTATATTTTTCTTTACATTTATGATTCAATTATTAATTATTATTCATAATAAATATTTAATTGAATTTATTACATCTAACTGAATAACAAAATAAGTCTTGCTCATCTAGACTTAATGACTATTCGACCCCCAAAAAAAAAAATTCCTATCATATTAGGCCTTGCATTTGATTGGATTCAACCTATTTTCATCAAAGTTTATTAAAAACTTCTAGGAACTTACAATTAAGAACCTTCACAATATATATATATATATATATATATATATATAGAGAGAGAGAGAGAGAGAGAGAGAGAGAGAGAAATTCTTATTATTTGACTGAAACTTAGATTACAAATTCTATTCTTACTTGGTATCTACTAGGAGTGTCCATAGGCTGGGCCGAGCCGGGCTGGGTTAGGGCATATTTGCAGCTCATCCAATCATTAATCTGGCTTCAAATTGCAAGCTTAATTTCGTCCAAAATTGTATTAAACCCATAAATTTTTGGGTTAGGTTAGGCCTATTAGGCATAATTGGGTCAAGCCAGGTTAAGGATTTTTTGTAGCTATTGGCAACGGGCCTTAACCAAAATTAGGCCTTTTATTTTAAAAAAATAAACTTTAAAATAGACAATCCAAAACAATCCTTCTTGTTCTTAATAAGAACTTCTTATCATCAAACAATATTACAATAACAATTCCTAGCTGATTGCCTAATATCATATTTATGATTCCTGTATAATGTAAGCATATAGCATACTGTCTTTTGATGCTAAATTATGTGAAGTGTGATCTTAGTTACTTACAATTACCAAAAATAAAAGCACCATACTCAATTACTTACAAAAAAGAATGAATGCGCCTATTTTTAAATCAAAGCACCATTCTATATTGGTTATATCTATCATATCCTACTAACATTTACATCTTAAAAAAAAAATAACATTGATGGACAACAACATCATTCCCTATTTCTCTATACATATTTCCCAATTTTCTACCTATTTCCAGCCTTGATGCTTACATAAATAAATTAAATACATTGTAGATTAGTAAAACATTTAAGAAAAATGACAAAAAATATAAAGTTACATTAGATCAAAAACATATTTCCTCAATACTTACATTTCAAAAGATCAAAAAATAAAACATTAATAGACAACAATTATTTGCCAGTTTTCTTTGCCACTGCCAGCTTTAATTCCTATATACACAAATTGAAACAAACTACATTAGTATTACATTAAGCAAAGAAGCTAAATTACAAAAATTCAACAAGCATGACAGTAGGAATTAGGCAATATTATGCACCAAATTTAACATAACAATAAAGCATTGCATTTTGTATAATGTAAAAGGTCATTTTAGATGTTAAACACACATAGTGAAAATCAAATCTACCCAACAGCCATTAACTGTTGAGCCTTATCTTGTGATTGCAACTCCACAACAGCAAGTTGTTTTATAACCTCTCCAAGCTCTGAAAAAATACAAAAAAAAAAATTATGCATTTGAAAATTATAAAGATAATAGTAATTCACATAGCTGTGCATTTACCATTCTCAATTTTCTCATAACTTTCAAACTCTTCAATGAAATCATGATTCTTAATAGGAAACAAGGTGGGCTTGATCTAGTTTGGCAGCAAATTAATGCTTCACATGTTTGTGGAGATAATGAGCTTCTAAACACATCTAGAATTCTTCCCCCTGTGCTAAAGGTTGACTCTGAAGCCACTATAGAAATAGGGATAACAAGCACATCTCTAATCATAAATGATAGAATACGAAATCTAGACATATTCTCCTTCCACCATTCTAAGACATTAAAGTTGTCATCTCCATTAACATATCCTTCAATTAAGTATCTTTCAACCTCATTTTTTGCTTCAATGGAATCTTTGGCTTTTAAATGTGATTTAAATATTGCAGCATGAGCTTTATGTGTATGTTTCTCCTCTTGAAAGCCATATCTAGTGTCTTTTGAAGTTTCACCACCAACTACATTACCTTTATTCCTTTCCCCATAAACCTTAGAATACCATTCATACGATTATTGCAGGTTTGACTTCACTTTACAAGTTAGGTCATAGGCAGTCATAGGATCATAAATTTCATCAAAGGATAACTTGATCTAGGCAAGCTTATACCTAGGGTCTAAAATATTGGCAATGAATAGCAAAGGATTTATATTTTGTAGATTTTCCTAGTATTTATCATATTTCCTTTTCATTTGGATAGCCAATCCATTCAAGATATTATCCTCACTTGAACCTCATTTGAGTAATTTAGTTTAAGTCAATGCAAATTGAAGAAATGCATTACTTGAAGTTACAAACAAAGAACCAGACAGCTCAAAAGTTACATTATAAAATGTTTTTAAAAAGTGAGTGAAGACCTTAACATTTTTCCAATTTTCTAAAGAAGGGTTACTTTATTGTCTTCACATTAAAGTAGTCCCTAAAACTTAGTTCATTATCTTCTAACCTTAATGCCTTTTGAAATTTAAGTGCAGATTCCAACATCAAATAGGTTAAGTTCTATTTTGTTGGAACATTAAGACAAACAAAGCTACTACTTTCAATCTTAACTTGTTGAATGCAACATTTAAATTTTGCTAATCCAGAAGGAGAAGATCTTATGAATCTAACTGCATTCTTAATTACAGTAATTGAAGAATGCAATTCCTTTAAACCATCATTAACAATTAGATTTAAAATGTAAGCACAACAATGGACATGTATATAACTACCATCCAATACTAATTCATTTGAATTTTTAAACCTCTTCTTCAAATAAGATATAGTAATATCATTAGAAGATGCATTGTCAATAGTCACAGTAAAAACATTCTTAATCACCCATTCATGCAAGCACTTCTCTACTTGTTTCCTAATGATTTCCCTTTTATGGTTAGGAATAAGGCAAAAGTTTAAAATTCTCTTTTGCAAGTTCCAATTGTTGTCTATAAAATGTGTTGTAAGTGCCATATAATTAGGTTTTGGATAGATGTCCAATAATCTATTGTGAGACACACCCTAAAGCAATTAGATTATGAAAATATTTTCAATTTCTCCTTCTCATCTATATAGATCTTCTAACAATCCTTATCTACAATTTATTTAGATGGAACATAAAATTGAGGTTGTAGTTTACTTAAAAGATACTTAAATCCCCATCGTTCAATAATCTTGAATGGTTGTTCATCAACATTGATAAATACAGATAAAACTTCCTTAGCAATTTCCCCATCACAAAGTTGAGGGTAGTAGTCCATATTAGTATCATCACCCTTCTTTTTAGGTTCAAATAATAGCACAGATTGAGAAAAATCAAATAATAGGGCATATAGAAACTTTGGACATGCCCTAAGATGTCTATTCATGTTAGATGTCCTATGTGAGCTAGAAGCACAGAAATACCTCTTCTCATAAGAATTGCAAGCAGTCATAGGCTCTTTTGATTCAGATTCAGGCACATGTGTGAAATGATCCCATGCCATTACTTTTTTTCTAGATCCATTAGCTCGAGGCTTCCTCTTTGGCTTCATTTGGATAGATTTGGTTGTAAGGATTTCCTTTCCTTTGCCCTTAGATTTGGTCTCACCTTTTAGTTTGTTGGTTTTTAAAGTGGATGCAACATTACTTGTTAGATTTGTTGGGGTTGGAGGATGAGTTTCTAGTGTAGATTGAGGTATTTCTTAGGTAGGTTGAGACACAACTTCTATTTCTTTTTTAGCCTCCATTATAGAATGAGAATTTTATATATCTAGTGCCAAGGTTTCTAATTTTCTACTAGGAATTGTAAGTTGCGTTATCTTATAACGTTGTAGTTAAATTAAAACCATGTAGTGTTATTCTACTACTAATAGGAACAATAGCATTATTTGAACTCATGTTACAAATTTCCAAGATATAATTCTCATGAAACTTTACTTTTAATATTTAAATTATCATTAATAAGTTCTTGCAAATGAATATGAAACATGGCCACCTAGAAAATTGCTGACATAAGAATCTATAGGCAATGGCATTCATTTAGCCCATAAAAATTATGGACATGATCATATAAGATTCTTTTAGGAACGTGACCCATCATCTATTGATTAATACACTTCACAGTTATACATCTAACTATTCATGTTATGTAATCTTTAGTTTTGGTAATATATCATTTATAAAAATATGATCAGTTAGTTAACACTTACTAACCTCTATTTGTTTGTGTTTGATGTGTTAGTTGTTTGTTATTGGTGGATTATTCTATCTTCTAACATGATGCATTCAAATTCTAATAAAGATCTTAATTTTTTTTGGAAATCCATGACATAGTTAGGTTGGTTCTAAGGGCCTATCAACTATTAGGGACAAGGGTTAGGAATTAGGAAATAGTTTTTAATCCCACATATGTGCAATAGATGACATTTTTCATGTTTTATGTAAGATGTTAACAATCTTTCAACATGTTATATGTAGTACATTAGGGCATGTTTGAGGTTATTTATCTTCTCTTCCATTCCATCCCCTGTTTATTAAAGTTTATTTTTTAATTAGAAAAAAATATTGGCTTTTATTTCACATGTGTATTTTGTTTGATCTTATTAGGAAGTTAGGAACTAGGTCTTTTTTTTACACCTTTGCTTGCTACAGAAGTGTGATTTCTAGACTATAAATATATTGTTTGATGGAATAATCTTCTATATGTATTTGGTTAAAGAAAGGTTAGGAGAAAATGGGATAGATAATTTTAAGGTTCAGTGTTTTAAATGTGATGGATAAATCCTTATAAAAGAAACTTTATAAATGATCTTTGAATATGAATTCTTAGTTTCAAGCTCAATATTAAAAATCAACAAGTAAATGAATTCTAACAAAGATTGAGCAAAATGTGGCAATTGGCAAGGAAACAAACAATTCATGCTAGTGAAATGATAATAACAATCAAAGTCAAAGGATAGATAGACATAACATATCATAAATAATGAAAATATTTTATATTAAAATTTCACAAAACATTATTACTTGCTAAAGAAAGGACGAAAGGACCTTTTCAAAGTTTTGATGTGCCTAGAATGTTTTGATTTCTATTTCTTACACAACTCTCGTTAACTATCAATGGCATCTTTTCAAATGGAAATGGAATTTGCTTTACCAAATAAATACTAAGTAAAGCACAATGAATTTGTTCAAAATAAACATAAATGAAATGAACTAATATAAAGAAAGAAGTAAGACACCCTTAGGCACTAGTGGACACCAACAATCAAAATTATCAATAGTTTCATATTTTTATTTAAAGGTTTGCCTTCTCTGTTTTGAATCTATAATGTCTCTTAGTACTTTAATAATTTGACAAACAAGATTAGTATTTCATGCATAATTAAAATACCAAAATTAGAAATATGGCATATAATTAGAAGTTAGAAACTATACAATTTATCCCACCCATGTTAAATGGAAATTAAAATATGCATGCGGAATATCATTTTCCTTTTCCAAAATATTAGTAAATTGTATTGAAATTCTACTATGTGTTTGCTACCTTTGATTTACAAAAGAAACTGAACTTGATACTATCATGAGTAAGGAATTTAAATAAGGCTTTTATTCATTTCATAGAAGTGATCAATCTTGTACCCAAAAAATTTAAGTCATGGAAGAAAGAAAAGAGAATGACTTAATTTTAGAAAGGAAAATCATGTAAAATCTATTAAAGCATTTCCTTTTACAATCTAAAATAGGTTAAAAATTAAAAAAAAATGATTTTCCACCCCACATGGATATATAGCTTGTCAGATAAGCTCTTAGCATAAACTCTGGACATCTTACTTGTATACTTGGAGGAACTAGTGATCTCTTCCCTTTAAGTTCTTTCATTATGAAGTCCAATTTCTTCTCTTCATCCTATTCATTGTAGGTACCTATGTCTAGATATTTGGTGATTGCATCAAATGTTTCAGCATGTCTACTAGATTCTTGTAATACCAATAATTTCAATCTCTAACTAAGTAATTTAAAAAGGCAATAAACACACAAAATAAGAGTCATAAACAAGCATAAGAAACAAGCAACATACTCATAGTAGTAGGTTCCAGCATGCAACTGAAAAGGTTGAATAGATCTTTATAGAAATGCATAAGGAAAAAAACACATCAACAATAGAAAATATAGAGTGGTAACTTCATGACGTAAGAACAAATGCACAATATGGCAAAAGGAAGGCTCAGATAGTTAAATTTCTCTTTTATAAAACACATGAGTGCAACTCCAAGTGTAAATGACCTTAGGTCACCTTATGCAAGAAACATGGAAAATTAATCATATATTTAGCCTATCATTGCTTTAGTTTTTCTTTCCCCCACTAAATTAAATCTATTAATTAACTTAACTCCTAATTACTCTGCATTTTACCTTGTCACCAACCTATATACTACTTCTTAGATTAGAAGATGTTGGTTAAATAACTAAAATCACCAACCTATATGCTACTTCTTTAATTTGTACAGCTTAATTTTGATTTTGTGATTCAAAATTTGATTAAATGTCCATTTCTCCATTCAATATCCACTTGTTAATGTTCATGTCTATTTGCAACTCCCATCAGTAATATTAGTAGGATTTATACTTAATTCCAATCACTATGAACTTACCCTTATCTTTATTATTATTTTTTTTTATAAATTTGCCTATATGTGATTACATTGACTTTTGGGAAAGAATCTAGAAAAGGATTTGTATTCCATATACATTATAAATGTAATTAGTAAGAAAAAATTTAAGATCTCAACACTCTTAATAATACAATAATAATTAAGGATTTATATTCCATATACATTGCCTTTTCTTTCCTTCCCCCCCCCACACTCTTTCTCATTTCCTATCTTCTTCTCTTCTTCTTTCTCTTTCTCCTCACATTACCAAATATCCAACCTTTTTTTCTTAAGCTTTGGATTCATATTATAGTTTATAGAGAACAAAGCACTTTTGTTCATCTTCTATCCTACACCTCCAGCTATAAATCTTAAAAGCTCCTGAATTTTAAGGTATTTGTTTGGCTTGATTCTACATTTTTAGTTTGAGTCTCCCATTTGATCGTAAAAATGATGCCCCACATTCCCAGATTTAGCCTAATCTGCTCTGTTTTTATAAAACAAGTTAAGTTGTTTTTTTAGCAGCCTATTACTTTTTGTAAATCAAGGAGTAAAAGATGAGATAGCATAATGTGGTAATATCGAACACCAATATTGGAATCAATGTGTCTATCATTGTTGTCGTATCTAACTATAATCATGAAGAACTTAAATGGATTGTCTGACTAAGTCCATATAATACATAAAAATAATGTTAAAAAAAAGGCTATGAAGTTAAGATACACTAAAAAATAAAAATACTAGATGAATAAGAACAACTTAACTTAGATGGAGGAAAAAAGCATACAATGATTACCCTTTCTTAACCCATATAGTGGAGCTTCTCAATTGCCAAACATGACTGTCCGAACTCTAATCTATGATGATATAGTAAGTTAGTAATAGATTAGAAATAGAGCAAAGCCAAACCCTAAACAAAAGTCACAAATAAAAGAAAAATACCACTAGATAGACATTACCTAGCCTTGCTTATCTTTATCCTTCGTCTATCTTCTAATTTGGAGCCAAAGGAACTTCGAAGCTTGGATGATAGAAAAGTTGCTCTGCTAGGGTTTTTGTTATTGAACTATGTAGAAACCAGCAGAAAGATGGAAATGGTTGCTAAGGTTTGAAATAACTGTCCAAAGCTTTATATAATATGATTAAAACAACATTGTATTTAGGCTTATGAAATGACATCGTATTGAGTGGTTGAACTTAAAAAAAATATATGCAGCAAAACTGAGCAGGTACAAGTATATACGAGCCCAATTTCTTGAACCTATTTCTACCCAACCTAACCTTTTCAATGCCATTTTTAACCCAGATTAACCCATGTGACTCGCCTAACACGACCCACTTGATAAAAAATAGTCCAGGTCGAGCAGGTTTGACTGAGTTCATAATTTTTGGACACCTTTAGTGTTTACCACCAAAAATTCATATTCATAGGATTTTTATCAATTACATGTATAATTCTACTTATTTAACTATTAATATTAGGAAAAATTGTTGTCTGGTCACAATTCATAATCAAAGGTAAATAGCTCAAATTTATTTTCTGATGTGTTGAAATGCATAACACTCTTATTTTTTCTATATAGGAATCACATGTTTAAGCAACAACATCAATTTTTCAATTAATATTTGATTGCTTACACATTTTAAATAGTTAAAATTAAAATGAAAGGTAATAGAAATGGTTAAGATTCATTGTTAAAATATTAAATTAAGATTTTAAATTTGATTTATTGTTAGTAAAAATTAAATTTATGCTATTATCTATTCATGTATTACTATATCAATAAAAGAATTCTTAAAAAAATTTCTATTATTAGTTAAAAAATTTAATTACTATTACTTTTTTCAATGATATATCATCTTCTTATTTATAAGTAATATAGAATATTTTATACCAATAATGACCTAAATTTAAAATTTAAAATTAATTAGAACTTGTGAAAATCAATCTATCATTCCTTTGCATTTTTGTCTTAACTGCTGGTGTCCTTTGGAATGAAAACGAGATTGAAAAGTTTTCGATCCTTATCATTTCATTTTAATTATGTCTTTTGTTGAATTGATCTCTTCTTTTAAAATTTTAATTATCAAGATCTTTTAATTTAAGTAATATTTAATATTCCTCAACAATACATTTGGATGAAGATTTTGAAATTAAAATATCTTTTTTTACCATTATTTCAAATACTAAAGCATAAAAACTTTGCTTAGATAAAATGCTTTAGGATTTTAGAAATGTTGTGGGATTTTAATATCCAGCCTTAGAATGTCAGTATTTGAAATTTGACTTATACTATTGGAATTTTACAAATTTTGGCACCTCACTTTATTTAGCAGCCTACGTGATAGATAAAAATGCACTTCTTAAGTAGCTTTTCCTATATACAATTTTTAAAAATATAACAGATCTAAATAAAGCAATTGATAAATTCTGAAATTTAAAGTTGATGCATTTTAATTGCAAGCATTTAGAATTCTATGTCATTAATAAATACTTTATTCAGACATAAATCTTTTATTACATTTAAAGTTTGATTTATGATCCTTTCATACATATATATATTTAAAATTTAATCACTCCTATGATTATAATAATAATAATAGTAATAATAAAATTTTAATGGATTCAATAATTAAAATGCATATATCTTTATTATATAATTTATAAATTATAAAATGGAAAACTAAAGTCCCAAAATTTGATAAAAATGGAATATATTAATGTCCTTTGTCAATGGGAACAACTTACTTAAGGATGTATTTGTTTGAAAGAAATCGCCTTTCTTTTTAACAAAAAATGTTTTCTTAAGTTGGGGGTAGAATGAAAACTAGTAAATATAAAGTAAAAGTATGCCTAAAAAAGGTGACTTCCTCTTTTGGCTAACAAAAATTACTTTTTTCTATATTATCATATATTTACTTAATTTTAATTTTGGTTTTTAAAACTAAAATTAATCACATTTAGTCCTTTTTAAAAAATAATTTTTTTTAATCCTCTTAAAATATAAATTGGATTAGATTAGATCTAATTCCTTAACTACCATTAACCTACAAACAAAGTAGGTTACATAGTAGTAACTCCTCTACATTGGCCTTCACTCTAGTAGTCAAAGGAGGAAATAAGTAAGTTATGTGGCATCTTCTTCCTTCACAATTTAAGACTAACTTCAACCATTCTATCTCTATAGTTTGGAGTACAAAAGTTTACAAACTTGCATTGCAATAGAAAGGAAGTGAGGCATCTAAAGTTTCAAGCTTGACAAGTAAGGATCATAAGATGAGCAATTATAGAGAGGAGAATAATATGTTGAATTCGTGGACCAAACAGAATCTTGATCACTACTTTTACAAATGCTATAGGAGTAAAAATGTTTATAATTTCTTTTTAGCTTGGCATGATCCAAGTTATAAGTCACAAAGAAAATATTATATCATTAATAAGAACTCATGTCTTGCAATATAGAGGGAAGATATATTAGGTTATGTTGGGTTTTATAGGTGCCATAGTTTTAGTGTTAGAGTTTGTGTTGCAAAAACCTCTTAAATAGGTGGCTTTTGCTTGTTGGATGTACTTTGTTAAAAGGTAGAAGGTTGTTTTGTGTGGAATTTTGGCATGCCTAACTTTGTGAAAAGGCAGAGTATATTGTAAAGGAAAAGAAATAATTCTATTTTGTAATGTAAAAAATGATATTTGTAATGAAAATGAAATTAGCATTTATACTAGCATCTTGTTTTCCCTTGATATACCTTTGTTTTTTTTTTTTTTTTTTTGCTTAAATTTACTTTGATGAAACCATTTGCTAATTTGGAAGGCTTTGTTGAGAATGTAGGAAAAACTTCTTTTTCAAATGACCATGATGTAGTCAAGAATACTTACTTTATAATTAAATGATATAATAAAAGCAAGTTTTAGAACTTGTATATTATATGGTTTGGACAATGTTACATTGATAGGTTGTAAAACCTAAGAATTTCAAATATATATGCATGCATTAACAAAATATTTGTTAGGAAAAATGGGATTAGAGTAACACATAATAGTAATTAAATAAATAATCCAAATTAATTTTTCTTACATGTAAAATTAAATAAATCACCAAAAATTAAATAAGAAAAATAAATTAGAAAACTAATAATTTTTAATATAGAAACAAAACTAATAATTTTTAATGTAGAAGCTTCAATGTAAGAGTAAAATTACGAGATTTAATCTAATAAAAAAAACTCTATTAATAACAAAATGGATACATTTTAAAATTCTAGAGGACAACCAATATAAAATTCTTCACTAAAATATGTGAAATTTTCAACAGAATCAATATAATAATTATCACCAATTATTATATAAAATTAGCTAATAAAGAAGAATAAAATTAATAAAAAAAATTAATTACACTACCAAATTACCAAAAATAACATACCTAAGTCTAGTGTGAATCTAAGTAAATATGATGATAAAATTTTGACACAATTTTGCAAAATCCTTACACCTTCTCTACACTATCTTGCAACTAGAAGCGAAAATAAGCTCTGTTGCTTCAATTCTTTACAAAGGTAATGCATGGAACACTAGGCTTCAAAAGTTTTGCATTTTAGCCTTTTATACTTAGCTTTCAATGTGCACACACATAACAGCATGCCAATCTAAACATGTTTCGTCTCTTCTTAATTATAAAGCTTTTTAGGCTTATGAACAAAGCCTAATAGATTGGACTTTCAATCCTTTTTGTTTTATTTATTTTTCTTTCCTTTTTTATATCAAATAATAAATATAAAGGATATCACGGGTCCATTTAGGAGAAACCTACCAATAATTCTCTCATTTTCAACTAAGTGGGGAATGCCACCATTCCCTTTATTAAATGACATGCTTTAAACTTTTTTCTTGATAAAAGTATAGTCCAAATATCAACACCATTATCTTCTCTATGGACTTTCTCAAGTTCAAATAACTTACCATTTAAAACATCTCACATCCTATGGTAATGAACATCAAAATATTTTGATTTTACATAAAAAGTATAATTCTTATTAAGGGGTATTGCACTTTAATTGTTATCAAACAAAATATAATGATCTTGCTTAAATCCAAGTTCTTAAAAAAACTTCTTCATCCAACTTTTTATACATTTCAATTATTACAATAAATTTCATCTCTATTGTTAAAAGAATAACACATTTTTTTAATTTAAATTTCCATGCTATAACTTCCCTTACAAACTTAATTAAGTAACTAGGAGTAGACTTACAAGAATCAATATCTTCAATTAAGTTTGCACTTGTGAAACTAATTAGTAGGGGTTCTTTCATCTCCAAAACATAATCTTAAATTAGTTGTACCTCAAAGATATTTCATAATCCATTTTATAGCATTCTAATGCTTTTTACTTGGATTTGAAAGAAAACAACTTACGAAACTAATGTTATAAACAATGTCAAGTCTAACAGATATCATGACATATATTAATCTTTTAATTGCTAAGGCTTAAGGATTTTTCTCTATATCTTGTTGTTCCTTATCCATAATTAGCAATTACTTAGTACTCACTAACCTATAAAAACTTTTCCTAAATTCACATATATAATTTTCTTTTCCTTTCATTTGAAAACTTTCTAGTTGCTCCATATAAATCTCTTTTTCTAGATCACCTAAAGAAAAGCTATCTTCATTTACATCTACTCAATTTCTAAATTAAGACTAGTTGCTAAGCTAAGTATTATACAAATATAAGACATCTTTACAATAAGAGAAAAAATTTCACTGAAATCAATTATTTTTCTTTGACCAAATCCCTTTATAAGCAGTATTGCTTTATATTAAGGCTTAAAGTAATGTTCTTTATTTTTTTTATTCTACATACCCATTTATTCTTTAAAGCTTTCAAACCTATTAATAATTTTACTAACTCACAAGTGTGATTTTTATACAAAGATTTTATTTTATCTTGCATAGCTTCAATTTACTTATTTTTATATTCATTTTCCATGGTCTCATCATATTATTTTGGCTCTCCTCCATATGTCAAAAGAATGAACTTATCTTCAATATACCTTGTAGAAGGTTGTTTGATTTTGCTGAATCTTCTTAGTATAACAACTAAAGCCTTTAGTGTTAATTGTTCATCATATATATTGTCATTTCTTTCATTTTGTTTAAGGTTATTTGTATCAACTACATCATACTTTAAATTTTGATGTCAACTTTGTCCTACTTCTCTCTTAAATGAACTATATCCAAGTTAGTTAATAGTTCACTATGTTAAGGCACCACTTCTTCCTTACTAATGTCTTTCAATGTTTAGTCTTTTATAAACCTAGCATCTTCACTTTTAATCAATTTCTTTTCAAGATTATAGAATTTTTAACCAAATTTATCTTCATTATAAACCAGAAATATATATTGCTTTATCTTTACATCAAACTTGGATATTTCATCTTTAGGAATATGCATAAATGTTTTATACTTAAAAACTTATAATGATTATAAGAAACATTTTTACTTAACTAAACCTTTTCTGACACTTCAAACTACAAATAAACACATGGTAAGCAATTCAAAACATATATAATTGAATTAAACACTTCACCTAAAAAGGTTTTTAGTAGTTCAACATGTGAAAGCAAATACCTAATTCTCTTAACTAATGTTCTGTTCATCCTTTCAACTAAGTTATTCAACAATGGAGTCTTTGGTGATTTTTTTTTTATGTTTGATACCCTATTATTTATAATAAGCATTAAAAGGTCTTGAATATTTATCTTAATTGTTAATGGGTATGCATTTTAACTTCTTTCCTATTTCTTTTTCAACTATGGCATAAAATTATTGGAATACTTCAAGCACTTGATCCTTTATCTTTAGTGTGTATGGCTATATTTTTCTTGAGTGATTGTTAATAAAGTTAATAAAATAGAGATAATTGCTAAGTGTCTTTATACTTATAGGATCACGCACATCAGAATGCACCAATTTAAATATATTTAATTTTCTTGAAAGTGGATGACTTTTGAAGACCACTCTATTCTAGTTTTCAATTGAACAGTGATCATACTTTTATAAATGTGAATTTTACACTTAATATAATGCATTATTTTTAACTAAAACAACATTCTCTTTCTCACTTAAATGAAATAACCTCTTATGCTATAACTCAATCTCATCACTTAACTTTACAAAATTAATAATATCTTTAACAATTTTTACTTAAATTAAGAAAAATAGAATACTTTGAACATTTAGCCATAATCATAAATATCTTAGTGGGCTGCCATTGGTCACATGAGAAGACATTGTCATAGCATTCATCACAAAATTTACCTATAAAAAATAGGTTCAACTAAATACTTAGAACATGTTTTACACATTTAAAAGTTAATATGGTTCCATTAGATGTTTTCAGAATGACATATCCAAAACTAATATACTTTACTATGCTTTTATGAGCTAATCTTACATTTTCAAAATCACTAGGAGTGTATGATAAAAAAAATGTTTCTTTTACATGTAATATGGGTGAAAGCACTACTATTAATTACCCAATCAATTTCATTCTCTATAAGGTTGACAATATCATCTTTATGAACCAAAAGAAAGTAATCAAAAGTTATGTTAACTTTATCTTCACCACTTTCATCTTCTTTCCTTTTCCCTTTTTTTATATTACTTTTATTTTTATTATCTTTATTTAACTTTCAATAATATTTCTTGATATGCCTCTTTTTGTCATAATAATGACACTTAACATTTTCAAGTATTTTCTTATATTTGGTTTTACTATGATATCTATTCTTTATACCCTAACTTTTATTTCTCCTCTAAGACTTTACAACCATAACATATAATTATGAAGAGGAACCCTATGATTTCCTTTTCAACTATTTATTCAAGACACCATTTTTAGCAATTTTCATAATTATCATGCCATCTTGAATGGAGTTAAATATAGATATTCTAAATGTCTCCCATGAATCTAGTATAGAATTAGGAAACAGCAGGCCTTGAACTTCATCTTCAAATTGAATACTTATAGCATAAAGTTAATGAATAATCCTTTAATAATTATCTAAATGATCTATTATTAGAGTGCTATCTTGATATTTTATATTTATCATTTACTTATCAAGAATATTCTATTATTCTTGGTCTTTCAAGCATACAACTTTTCAAGTTTAATCCACAATGTGCAAGTATGTGTCTTCTCTTTAGTATTATTTCATATATTTTCTTCTACCCACTACTTGATATATCCATAAACTAGCTCATTCTAACTTTGATTTATTTTTAAGTTTTTTAGTAGTAAATATAAGTAGATAATATTCTTTCATAAAAAGTAAATTTTCCATTTTCCTATTGTAAAAAGCATAATTCTCACTATTCAAAAATACTATTCTACTTATATTAGATTCCATTTTTACACAAATAAAATATACTAGAGCTTGAGCTTTGATACCACTTGTTAGGAAAAATGTCACCTGGATTGACTTTTCGCACACTTAAATAAATTACTAGAAACTAATATAAGAAAAATAAATCAAGAAACCATTAATTTTTAATGTGAAAAACCTCTCAAAGGGAGAATAAAAATCATAGGACCTAGTCTAGTAAAAAATACTACTAATAAAATAATGGATGCAATGCCTTCCAAAAATTTTAAAGAACAATTAGTATAAAACTTTTCACTTAAATAAGTGGAGTTTTCAACAGAATTAACATAATAATTATCACTAGTTATTATATAAAATTAAATATTAGAGAAAAAGAAAATTAGTAGAAGAATATTTACTACATTGCTTAAATTACCATGAACAATATACCCAAATTTAGTATAAATTTGAATAAATATAATGATAATTTTTTTGCCATAATTTAGCAAAACTTATGCACCTTCTTTGCACTATTTCACAACTAGAAGTGAAAACAAGGCATGTTGCATTAATTCTTCACAATAGCAATGCATGAAACCTTAGGTTTTAAAAGCCTTGCCTTTTAGCATGTTATACTCAGCTTTCAATGTGCATACATAC
The DNA here is from genome assembly GCA_020226215.1 of Sindora glabra. Lineage (NCBI taxonomy): Eukaryota > Viridiplantae > Streptophyta > Magnoliopsida > Fabales > Fabaceae > Sindora > Sindora glabra. The sequence goes on from CM035225.1 coordinate 90,225,529, forward strand.
ACTAGCACACCAACCTAGGCATGTTTTGCCTTTTCTTAATTATAATGCCTTTTAAGCTTATTAACCAAGCCTAATGGGTTTAACTTACAATCGCTTTTGTTTTGTTTGTCTTTCTTACCCTTTTTTATACTAAATAACAAATATAAAAGATATTATGGGTCTACTTAGAAGGAACACACCAATAATAATAGGGTTAAAAAGTTTTCTTTCTTTTTTTTTTTTGAAAAAATATAAGCATTAACATTTCAGCACAAAAAGAATGAGGTGGCCTTTGTAGCAAAAGAAGTAATGATATTAATCCTTAGAATTTAGCTTTTCTATTTCAAATAGAGGAAAAAAGTTAAATTGCATATTTGTAGATAATTTTTAAGCCCAACATGAAGGTCATGTGATGTGCATAAGATGATGAGTTAGCAATGTAAGTCTAGCAAATTCTTACCTTTGAATATTAGCCGCTTGATAAGTTATTTTTTTACAAATAAATGGATTTAATGAAATTGGACTTGATCTTGTTCATTTTGCATTTTAGGAGGATTAAAATAGAATTTTACATTTGAAAGAGACTAAAAATGACTAATTTTAACTTTAAGGGATTGAAATTAAAAATAAGCTCATATGTAATTTCAATTTTCCTTCTATTATTCTACCTTTTCCTTTTATCCTTTCTTATATCCTTTTATGTATTACATTCTTATTTTGTTTTCCTTCAGTCTTTCTCTCTTTTCCTTTTCACTTGCTTTGCTCTCTCTTCTTTTATCTTTTTGTTTTCTTCTCCTTCATTTCCTTTTTCCCTTTTTATTTCTTTCTTTTTCATATTTTTCTTTCTTTCCTCTCTCCACCTCCCTTGCTATTTATTCCCTCTCTTCCATTCATTCTCCTCTATACACTCTCACCTCCTATCTATCTTTTTTCATCAATGTTGATATTCAATAATTATATTAGAAATTTTAAGAAAGTGATAGTAAAATAGAAAGAGTTGGTAAAGATAATTAATAAATTTAAATAAAATTAATTAAATATGAATATACTTTATTATGAAATGATAAAGATGAAAAAAATAATGATTTATACATTCTTTTTTAGATGTTTTTAATACAATATATACTTAACTTTTTATTTTCATCATAATGACTTTTATTTTGAAGGCATTCTAATAATAAACTAATTATTAAGTAACTTAATTTTAAAAATGAAATTGATATGTATATCTATATTTTTCAATGAAAGAAAATAGTTTGTCATTATGTATGAAGAAAGAGAAAGTATTTTTTTATGTTAGCCAAACAATAAAAAAATTAATTAATTTTTTAAGAATACAATTTCTTATGAAAGTATTTTCTATAAAATTTCATTTTCCATCTAAAGAAACATGCCTTTAAACTTATTTTTGTTTTATAAAATATATATATATATTTTAATATTTTTTCTTTTGTAATAAAAGGTAGCAAGAACAAGAGTTTCTTTAATCTTATCAGGCAGAGCGTCGATGATATGCTGAAATTGTTAGCTAAGGCTTACTCAAAGGTTATTACCAAGTCTAGCCAAGCTAAGAATTAGTAACTCATCTAACCCTTAAGCATTAGGGGATCTTCTTAAGAAAGGTTATCAATTAAGTGATATGATTAGAATTTGTCTATATGCAATTTAAGGACTTTTATCTAACATATATATATCTTATAATTAATAAACTAATGTATGGTGTAATGTTAGTAGAGAAAATAACTTCTTTTTTAAAGTAGATGTTAAAGTCCAATGACTTAGTATATTTTTAGGGAAAATTCTATGCTACATAATTAATACAATGGTGTATGGGTATACCATTAAAACTTAACTATTAATATGTTATCGTGTGGTGCCTAAGATCTGACTTTACAAAAAAGTAAACTTGATGTGTGATTAGATCTAGTGGTGCACTAATACTTCATTACATTAGTAATGTACTAAAGCCTCAATTTATTTTTGGCCTAGCCTAACTTAACCTTTTTTTATCAAAATAAGTCAATCAAGATTGATAAATTAACCTACCAAACCTACTTTTTTGTAAGCTTAATTCATAAATATATCATGTTAGTTAATAATTAATATATTTACATATAATATATATACATTTATAATATATATAGTATTAATAATATTTTAATACAAGCAATTGTATATATAAACCTAATTTGATTGTTGTACTTTTAGTCATGTATGCCTTTACATGTTAGTTTATTTAAAAACTTATTCATAGAAGTAGGTTTGTAAATATGCTAATAGGTCAGGTCAAACCTTTTTAATAAATTAGGCCAAGTGCAAATTTTGATCTTATATCTAACATGTAGGCTAAACTTAGGCTAATACTTTAGAAAGTAAGTTTGACATATTTTAGGTAAAGTCTAACTTAATCTAATCTATTAATTTCAACCTTTACCTACTATATTGTTCATATGTGATATTGAATAAAAAATATTTTATATGATTTTATTATTATATAATTCTAAATACAAACACATAAAATTATTTATTCAAGAAAATATTAATTAGAAACCTTATACTATTAATTTGTGAAGTCTTGTATTTGAACTTTTTGATTTTGTCCCTGAGAGTAAGGTTACAAATAAGATTAGGACAAGTTAGGCCTTACTTTAAATATATCAGACTTGCTTTTTTAAAATATTAGCCTGAACTTGATCTGTTAGCCTATTTAAAGTCAAAATTTGGACTTGACTTGGTCTATTTTATTGGAATTAATTATTTTGGACATAATAATTCAAAATTTTAAATTAAATGTTAGAGGTCTAATAATGATAGCAAGGTTTGGGCTACAAAATATCACTTAGGCCTAGAAAAGAGTGTTAAGATATGATTCGATGATGAGTATTTAGTGCTATGTAGATTTGATAGGGTCCCTACTCTTGAAATGCAAGCCTTTATGCATTTACATTAGTGTAAAGAATTTTCCCAAAATTTAGTGTAGCTAGGTTAGATAACAGGAGTGAACTTTATGTGATTCTAAACGAAGATCATAGGGTCATGACCAAAAAAGTAGTTCATGATTAGGAATTTGTTTGTGATTAGATAATCATATCATGATTAGTTTATGATTCAATCAGGATAAAAAAGGGATAATCATTATCATGGATCAATAAAAGAATTCTGGTAATCATCTTATTATTCTAACTTTATTGATTTTCATATTCATTTATGCCTATTTACAAAATTTGATGATCAAAGTTTATCAAATTTATTTCAACAAATGGTATCAGAGCCATCCAAAGCTTGTAAATATGGTTAATTTATGTGTGGATATGAGAATGTTATGGTTTATGTTTTGATCATTCTTTTAATTGAAATCATTAGCCTTTTAAGAATGCTATAAATTTCATAATTATGTCAGAGCAATATACAATTTAATAATATTTATGATTTGATATTATCATATAGTTTATTTTGAATAAAATGCATAAATTATTTATGAGTTTCATATATGTGTATTATTAGTGTTCATAGTATTATTTGAAGTCAAAGTGATTTCACGATAATTTTAGATAAAATTTTCCAAAATTTATATTGCTTTTGAGATCACATGTACTACTTTCAAAATTATATATGTTATTTTTTATATGTAATCAAATTTTTATATATGTGATATATATGTAATCAGATTATCAAAGAAGGTGTATACTATTTTTGAAACTTACATAAATTTGGTACTAACGAATTCATATAACTATTTTGCAAATGAATATATACAATTGTTTAGTTATTGTGTTATGTTTGGTACTATAAAACCATATTTTATGGGAAGAGGAATTTCATATTCATATATAATGAAGTTTAAGATATATGTTTGATACTATGAGTATGCCCTTCATAATATTTTGGAAAACAATTTGGACTTATTATACTGCAAAATCTATGTTTTATTTGAGCATAAAATCCAATACTTTACCATTTGAAGATTTGAGAAAAGCTTTGTAAATATTTTCATAAAAATTTCATATTAAAAAATTAAATAATTTACATCGTGGTTCTTGATTGTTTTTGTGAATTTTCACAAAAGCAAAATGCATCTAGTAATTAAAAGAATGCAAAATTTATTTTTGGCCATTTAAAAAAATTAGATAGTAGTAAAAAAATTTCCAAAAAATTTTAAAATTTTTTCAATTCAAACAAAATTTTGTAGGCTACTTTTTTTTTGGAAAATATTCTTTGATTAAGATTAAGACTAAAACTCTATTCTAGTCTTTAAAATATTCTACTTGTATCAATTTCATCCTCAAAGTAAGGTTTATATCAATTTGGTTCTTGACATTTTAAGATTAAGTAAACTTTTAGCTCCTATCCTAAATGGTTAATATTTGCTAGAGAGACTAAAATTTTACTTAATTTAAAACTTCAAAAACTATATTGATATAGATCTTACTTTAAGAATGAAATTGAAACAAATAAAATATTTTAAGGACTAAAATAGGATTTTAGTCTAAGATAAAAAAATGCATTTAGAATTTAATTGGTGTAAAAATTGTGCAAGAAAATGCATTGAAAATGCAAGCTTGAGGACTGGGTCATGTATGGCTTTAAACTAGTTTAGATGACTTATGTTACAAACTCATTGAAAGTTAAAGTCTAAGGCATTCTTACATTACACTCTTGTGCAGGATGGCATATGTGGGTTGTGCTTCTAGCTGCTAGCATTATACAATGGTGGTGATGGCATTAGTAGGCTTCATTCTCTAAGCCTATTTAAGCCTATTTTATTAAGTTTTTTTAGAATTTTTTTGAAATTAAAAATTATTTTTTATTTTTATTTTATTTAAATCCTAATTTGAAAATATTTAGGCCTAGAAATTTTGAATGACTCCTAAAATTTGGTTAACCATATATAATTTTTGTGATTTTTTTCTCATTGTTTAGTTGTTAAAATAATTTTGAATGGATTTATGCAAAAAAATAATTTTGTAAGAATCAATTATGCTCATATTATACCATGAAATTTTATGTAATTGTGGGCTCACCAATCGTGAACTTAATTGTATAAAAAAAATTTATGAATAATAAAATATTAGTTAGATTAAAAAGTGTTATATTAATAATATTTAAATACTATATTAGTATGATTTTATTAATATTACTTATTGGTGATATAATGAGTATAAGATTCAATGTTGTATTTCTAAAATTTTTATCAACCTATAGAAGTTAGATTTTAGAAATATAGTATTTAATTCTTATATTATACTATAAGGTCTTGAATACCTTATTAGTATTAGGCCTTACAATATTGTGTATAATTGCATAACTTAATAGGGAAAGATTAAAAGCATGATCAAAGTGAAACATGTGCTAATGTATTGAAAATTTTTTCTTAACTTTGTTGCCTATGAAATTGAACTCCATTACAATGTTGAATGGGAAAAATTCTAATGATTGAGTTAAGTTGTTAAAATTTTATCTAACAATTACTAGTCTTGATCTGGCAATTAGGGAAGTTGAGCCCACTATTACAGAATTGAAGAACAAACATGAGAAGTGGACCTAGTCAAATAGAATGTGCTTAATGGTGATGAAATATACAATAAATAAGACTATTAGAGAAAGTTATATCCCTACTAAGGCATTTCTTAATTCTATAACTGAGAAGTAAGTGAATAAATAATTTTATTTTATAAATGGATTATTAATAAGCTAATCTTTATTATTAGTCAAATTAAGGAGGATACAAAGAAGGGGAGGGTTCATGCTATTAACTTCATTTCTTATGATTCAAATTCAAAACAAAGGGTGAGATCATGTTAAATGAATAACAAAGGAATAAGAAAAAGGTGAAAATAATGAATATAGTTATAAGCCTAAGAAAGCCTAGTTTAAGAGAGATTGTAAATTCAGTAAAAAGTATAAGCATAAGAAAGTTGACTATTTTAAATACAAGAAATAGGCTAATAAGAATAAGAAAGGTACCCTTTTAGCTCTAGTGTGTTTCAAATCAAATATTATTGACTTGCTATCAAATTCTTAGTGGTTAGATGTTGGGGCAACTAACAAACTATTTACTTGTACTGGGAAACTTGAGGAAGCCAAGTGAATGAGAGCTAGTTGTTTAGCTCAGAAATAGAGATAAAGTACAAGTAAAACACATTGGATTATTTTCTTTAAGTTTGTCGTCTAAACATAAGTTAGAATTGAATAATATTATTTATTTACCTACCATAAAAAGGAATTTAATTTTCATTGTTGCCTTGGATAGTGTTGGATATTCATATCATTTTAGAAAAAGAAAAAGTAGTTTTAATTAATAAAATTTCTCTTGTTAGTTCTAAATTGTTACATGACATTTTATATAGAATTGATTTGGATTCTAAGCTTATGAAGTTTATTGTTGAAGTCAAAAAAGGTAAAATCAATAAGATATTCTTTATGTTGTGGCACAGACATCTGAAGCATATTTCTAAAGAGAGCATGCAAATGCTTGTTAAAGAATGAGTCTTACACAAGTTAAACTTTTTTTATTATGACTCATGTATAGACTACATCAAGGGAAAACTCCTTGTTAAAGGCAGAATTTGTAAGAGAAATTGAAAATAAAAAGCCCTAGAGTTGATCCACATTAACCTCAATGGACCTATTATGCCTAGTGTTATGGATAGATACAAGTACTTCATTACCTTTATTAACAACTACTCTAGATTTGGATAAGTAGAATAACTTATTCATAAATTAGAATCATCATAAACCTTTAAGTCCTTCAAGGCAATAGTTAAGCTCAAACTAGGAAAGAAGATTAAATGTGTTAACTTTTATAAAAGTTATAAGTATTATAATAGGTATGATGAGATTAGGAAAAATCTTGGTCTTTTTGTCAGATACCTATGGAAGTATAGAATTGAAGTAATTCACACCATATGCTTGGGACACTAAATAAAATGAAATTGCAAAAAGAAGAAATTAGACACTTATGGACTATGGTAAAATACATGTTAGCCTATCATTATTTCCAAAATTCTTATAAGGATGATGCATAGAAAACTATTATGTATATTTTGAATTCAATTCCTAACAAATTAGTACTTAAAACCTTTTATGAATTATTGTATAGTAAGAAGCCTAGTTTAATGTACTTTTATGTTTGGGTTTGTAAAGCTAAGGGAAATATTACATTCCCTTAACAAAAAAATTTAATTCAAACACTATTAGTGGATATCTCATTAAGTACTATAGTCACTTAGAAAGTAACAATTTTTTATATTGATTAAAAATTTAAAATGTTTTATATAAGAAATAATTAAACAATTATTATGACTAAAACTTTAAGATGCGAATTTTATGTAAAAAAGAGGGTTGAGAAAATAAATTTTATAATGGAATAAGGGAATAAAGATTTATAAGAAATAGTTGAGAAAAAAGATAAATAAAATGTTTAAAGGTTAAGTAAGATTAAGGTTGAATAATTGACTATGGAGGAGATTGAAGGCATTCTTTCCAAATTTTCCTTTAGCCTTCCCCATTTTAGCCTTTTATAACTTCATTTCCTCACACTAAACACCTTCTACCTCCTTCTTGGTACTTTATCTTTTCTCTTCCTTTTTCTTTAAGTGAAGTAAAAGAGGCACAAACTTCATCAAAATTCATATACAAACAAGGTAAGACCTTTTATACTTCTATTACTACAAAACTTCTCCTTGCTTTTTTCTTTGAAATTAGGTAATTGGATGAATGTAAGGATTTTGTTAAAAAGGGACTTTTGAAACCTTAACCTTAAGATTGATAGTTTAAGATGATTAAGGGTTATTAAACTATAATATTTTTTACCTAGTGTCTCCTCTACACAAGGGGGTAGGCATTCTAGCTTATCTTTCATAATTTAATTGGATTTGTTTGATTATGATTTAAGTTTTCTAAATTTTGATGATTCTTTGAGTTATAAGTTAAATTATGAGTTTTGGCTTGAAATGGTTGATGGAATTTGTAGAAATATTATTATGGATGCATTAAATAATGATTGGTTTTTATAATATGGCTTATAGAAAGTGATTTTGGAAAAGAATTTTTGAATGAATAATATTTTCAAAGAAATTTCTATAGAAAACCAAGCCATAGTTAACTATATCCCTAAAATACACTTTCTAAGCAAGTTTAGTTAACTTTATAGTTGATTATGACCTAAAAAATTTCTCCCTAGAAGCTCAAGGTCCACTATACACCCATAGAGCTGCTATTGGGAGTTGCATAGCTGACTATATTCTTAGGAATTGTTTCTTAAACCTCTATAGTTGACTATAACCTCATTTAGTTGAATCTTGTAGTCTTTTTGCTTTGTATTTTTACCTTTTTTATTCATATACAATGTTAATGCTTGTGAAAAGTAAGAACTTAAATTTTTGTTAAGATAGATTTGGCTTTAAATCTTAGAAAATTAGCTAGTTATATAATTCAAGAAAGAGAAAATTTTGATATATTCTTAACATAAGAGTGTATCATTATTATCTACTTCTCCATATAAAAAATGACATCCATAAAATTGTAAACATACATTTTGTGAGAATGAGTGGCATTGAAATATTTTTAAATGAATGCATGTAGCAAAATTTCAAAAGAAAATTATAATTCACCTATTTATGCTAAGGATATAGGTCCAAATTAATAATTTTTTTAAATGAGTTTGTCAAAAAGAAAAATACAAATATGTTTATGCTAAAGATATGAGTCATTTTTCTCATCCATAATTTTTTCTTAAAGTTTAGAATTTTTCCACTTAATATTTTTAATATTTTTATAATGTCAATGTTTTATTTCCCTAATAATTATTTGTTTAAAAAGGAATATTTTTCTTACCACTTTATTATCATTCCCTTAAATATTGTACACATTTTGCTTTGTGATCTTACCTTTTTTATTCATATATAATGTTAATGCATGTGGAAAGTGAGAACCTAATTTTTTGTTATGACACAGTTAGTTGTAAATTTTAGAAAATTCAAGATAGAGAAAATTTTGATATACTCTCAAAATCAGAGTATACTATTATTATATACTTCATCCTAATGAAAAATGGAGTCCATAAAATTATAAACCTTCAATTTATAAGAATGAGTAATTATGAAATGTTTTTAAAAGAGTGAATGTAGAAAAAATGAAAAAGAAAAGTACAAATAACTTCTTTATGCTAAAAGTATGAGTCTAAATTAACATTGAGTGGAATAATATCCATAAAATAGTGTTTAGAGAGTTAGTTCAGATTGTCCATTCGTGGTTGAACTATGAATCAGATCCTATGTTATAAGCAGTCAATGACAATTGATTCTAGATAAATTAATTCGAACTACCTCAAACCAGATTAATCAATCATAAAATTCATTTACCATAACTAATTTATCAAAAATAAAATTTCCTAACATTATTATTTAAGGCAAATTACTTGAACTTCCAATGTGGTTTAGTCTAATTATACCTAAACCCCCTCAATTTTAAGAAAATACTTTAACCTTTTATACTTTTAATAGTAAAGTTACAAGAACCCCTTTACAATCAACTTTCCTTAAAAAAATGCATTTTTATTATTATGTTGATAGGTCCCATCTTTAACAACGGGCTCATATTGTAATGGTTTGGGGTGGACCATAATTTTTAGAGTAAATTATCTTTTTTAGCTCAAAAAAATTGATATCATCTTACATTGAGGTAGAAGTAGACACTATTGATCAAGAGGAAGCATTCATTGCAAGTAGAAAAATAATAATGTTGATATTTCTATTATTAACTGTACAAATTAATCATCATATTTTTTATCTAAATTTCTTTATATTTGTGAGTGGCAAACTATACTTCTATAACTTTTTCTAGTGTAAGTGAAAGTGGAAGAAGTGAATGTTTCATGCTAAAATGTGAAAATAAAAGATGTTGGTGTGGACACAAAGTTATTGTGAAGATTTAGATATAACTAAAAATCCTTATAGATGATTTTTTTTCTATAAGGAAGGAAAATGCAATTTCTTTGAGCCATGTGTTGCTTCAAGATCTAGTTTGGCTATAAATGATGTTGGTACCAATAATATAACTGAAGAAATGAAGAAGCAAATTGAAGTTCTAAAGAGTAACTAGAAAGATTTGAAGGAGAAGATGTTGAAAATGGAAACAACATTTGTAGATCTAAACTTGATAATTGTTAGGAATTTTTTAGTATACATTATCTTCGTTATGTTAGTCTCTTTAATGTTGTTAAAGAAGTAGAATTATTGTAATTTGGCATACTTAGAGATTAATAAAAGGCATAATGACATTTAACTATGCATTAGAACTATGGGTGTATTATATATTTAGTTAGTTTGTAATATTAAAGAATGACATAATGCCATGAGTTATGTATTAACTAAAATTTAAACTCATTATCTAAGAGTAATAACACCAAAAACTAAAGAGTTTTGCACAATAGTGATGGGCAAATTAATACAATATAAATGAATGTGACATCCTACATATAGATATTAAAATTTTAATAATATTCTTATTTTACTTCTATAATTTATCCATGAGTAGTAGTTGTCAAATTTCCTCAAACATGAAATGCATACATTGTTAATAGTTAGGATACTATCTTGCCCTACTATTTTTAATAGAATGCAATTAAATAGAAGGAATAAAATGACAAATTAGTTAAACTCATAAGTGTTAGTAGTGAGTAATAAGCATGCCATAATAATATGTTCTCCCTGTTTACTTTGGTTTGCTGCTTTCTGAGTACCAACAACACTAACCACTTAAATATGGCCTTTACTATGTTAATATAACAAGCATCATATGTGTAGAAAGATTACATATGGCTATAAAATATAACCTTTAACATAAAGCTTGTTCATTTTATAGCTTAAAAAAATTCCAATTATAGTGACAAGCCTAAAAGTATGCAAAGATTTGTGCAAGCACATGAAAAGCACAAAATGATTTATGGTTATCTAGCCGTATGCAAATTCTTAGTGATATTCCTTTTAAGTTGAAGTTGAGGCAATTCATTTACAAGTACATTAAAAAAAAAGAAAATTTGCCAAACAACAACATTATCCCAAAAAAAAAAGGTATTTAAGTTTAGAGTAAAATACACTTCCTTTTCTTATAATTTAACTTAATTATATTAACATCCCTTTTAGCTTTAAATTATACATATTAGTCCACTTAATAGAAAAATGTTAGGGATATTCCATTTTTTATTCTTTTATTCTATGTGTTATAATTTTATTCAAAAATTAATTATGAAAAGATAATCATATCCCTCATGTGAATAATTGCTTCAAAAAATTTTCAACATTCAATCAAGACAATGTAGAATTATGTACTTATTCCATTCAAATAATTCACTATTAGAATCATCATCATTAGGTAAAAGGAAATCTAGCCAAGTATTTATATGCATTGCAAGATTTCTGGCAAATATCATAACATCCTCAATCATTTTAACAATGCCATGAAATTCCTCCAAAGACTAGTCCTCCTCAAATCCAAATTGAAGGAAATGGATGTGATCTTTATAATTTCAAAAATTGCTTTATCATTAGAAATCTTTGAGGTCTCGCTTTTAAATTTCTCATCGACGTTGGAGAAATCCTTTCAAATCCAATAGTGACTACTTCATGATATGCATTTGAATTAAGTTGGTCATTTAATTGATTAATCTTGTCATAAGTGATTCGTATTCAAATATGAGATCTAAATACAAGGGTGAGATGATTCAAGAAATGAGTCATGGAAAGAGGCAACCCCTATAATTAACGAGATATGGTTTTAGAAAGCTCTAAGAAGTCCTCTTTGATGCCTCAGGCAATTAGAGTGAATATAGATGATAATGATGATTAAGAATCAAATTGAATGGATTCCAATTTTAGAAGGTGATTTTAGGTCATTGCCATTAACAATCTAAGCATTATCTTCATCTTTGTCATTGTCAAGTTTAAGGAAATTCCATTTTGGATAATGAGTTTGGAAGGAATTCAAACAACAATAGCAATGAACTATTGATAAAGAAGCAAGATCATTTCTTGCCAATATTGAAAGTAAGCAAGATAATGAAGAAGGCATTGCTAGTAACACTTTCAAAATTTTCTACATCATTATTGGATTACATTCTTGAGAAAAGAAAATATTACCAAGTTAAATAGAATTTTTATTGCTTAGTATTGTATCTTTGGAAAGTTTAGTTAAAGCAACTATTTCATTCTTCCGATGCTAATTTCATTGATTTCATTAACTAATGTTCAAATGAGGTACATTTTATTATTTTGGCATCATGATGGCACTTTTCAAACCTTTTTCATCATTAGATAAATTAAATCCTAAAGTTTTATTCTTTCTTTCTCTTTTGTAATGAAGGATTTCTTGCCACTCTATCTTTATGTTTGAGAGTTCTCATCCACTCCTTCCTTCTTTAATTGAGAATTTCTAATGAAGTGGTTTAAAAAATATGCTATTTGGAAAAGACTTGTTCATTTTTGAAATGCTAATGAACCTTAGTTCCTATCTACAAAAAATACTAAGATATACTAAAAAGATAGAGACATTGGACCATAGCACTGCTTTATCCAATGTACTTTGACTTAAAATGTAACCTAATCCTAGTCAATTGCTAATGGTGAGGTTGAATTTGTAGTTTTACACATGTTTTTGTTATTTTTATAATTTGTTGCATTGCTTTTTGCATACACATTTTAAATCCTCTCCACTAGTGTACTCTTATAAGTTCCCATGGTTGAACTAGATGCTTTTGCCTTAAGCTTGGAATCATTATTCATGCTATCACCTATCTTTTTTCTCCTCTAATTTCCTTCTTCAACTATAAAGGCTTAATGCTCATGCAAAAATACCATTCTCAAAGATTTATGGAATTTTATATAAAATAGCAATAGTTGTTAGGAAATTATGGATGCATGTTGTTTCATACCAAAAATTAATATTAAACCTACTCTAACATGTAGAGAGGTTGAATCTAGGTCAAACCCAGGGGAATAAAAGTTAATTGGTGAAAATAAAATATAAAAATAAGGAGTTTTCAAAATTAATTTAAATAAAATAATAAAAATAAAATCAAAGTAAAGTATAATAGAATATGAAAGCTTAATTCAAGAAATATCACACTCTAATGTATAAATTTATCATTAACCTCCAATAGAATTCACGATTAATTTAACTACTTAACCAAAAATTATCTTGATGCTAGTAGTAATTATTAAAAGTTTTTAATAATGATTAAATTAAAACAAATGCCTAAATTAACCTCCAATTATTGATTTCAATTTAAGACATGTACTGAAATCTATTCAACAATAGTATTAAACATTAAAAATAAGGTTATAACCAAATTAACAACTTTACATGTGAAAATTGCCAATTCATCCTTTATTTTTCTTAGGAAACTAATCATTTATCTATGTGTCAAATCACCAAAACTTGATTATTGCTAATTTTAATCGATCATAACTAGCCTACAAGTGAAAATTAATTACAACTAATCATTTAGCTTTAGACTACAACAGACAATTAACTAACTAATCATAATTAACAAACTATCTAAATAATCATTCATAACAAAAGTAGAAAAACTAAACATAATCAAACCAAAAATAAAATTAAGAGAAAGGTATCAAAATTAAACTAAATTAAATTGCTAATTCCTTAAACTGATGTAAAAAATTAGCTATCATAGTAGTTTACAAAAGAAACTTGGAGAAGAGAAGAAAGTTATTTAAATAATGTGTTCTTGTCCTTATAGGCATAAAACCTTTAAATATGAATTCTCTAGGATACAAAACTTAATAGGCCAAGTAAATATATCTCATAGGGTTAAAAAGAATAGGACCTTGTTAATTTTAAAAACCCATAGCCTAATTTATAATTTAATTTATTAACAATGTTTTAATATAGTAATTTTTGTAGGTCAGCATCCAACCTTTATTTAATCATTAAAATGACATAGTTTCATTAAACCTCAAACATGAAAGTTATTAAGCCAAGCTGTTAGCAACTTTGGGTTCTTATTTTACCTTAATTGGACCATTGGAGTTCTATATATAGCTTAAAAATTGAAACTAGTTCAACATGAATAGAAATAAAGCATCAACTTGATCATCATTTTTAACCTTTTAAACATCTAAACTAGGTTTCAACTAAAACATGAAAGTTTTAAAGCATTCTCTAATATTTTCGATGATAAAAAGATCACCTAATTTTAATATCTAGAACTCAAGTTATAATTGAAAATTTGAAACAATGTAAAAATCTAACATCAATTAAACAATTTCAAAACATTGAAAAGCCATCATCTAATCATATTTAATTGTTTAATTGATAATACATTAAGAGGTATAAAATAAGAGAAAAAATATAGATAAAATCTTATACATCAAATTGCCCCACACTTAGCCTTTATATAACTTTAGCAAACACAACTTTATTCAAAATTAAAGAATAAAAAGCTTACTTTTCAGATTTCAAAATCATAAATTTCACACATAAGAAACAATTAAAGCCATTAAGAGATATAACACATTGTGAACAAAAATCTTGACAAACTTGAAATTAACTAACATAGCTATTTCATTAAAAAAAATGGATCAAAATGGTAGACTCTCTCAAAATTCTCTTTCCAACTCTCAAATGTTCTAGGATAAGTGTTTCTCTCATATTTATTTCATGTAATTACTCTTCCATAAACTTATTATCTAATGTCTACTATGCAAACCATAAGTACAACACAAATTAAAAGAATTTTATACAAAATTGCAATTGGGCTAAGGAAAAAGGAAAAGAAAAATAAAGATATAAAGGATAAAAAAACTAAAAAAATTAGTAAAGCACTTACACCATAAACATGTGGGTAAATTATAAACAATTATCACTCAATATTACAACTAACTTTAAATTTAGATACTCATGAACTTCTTTCTTTTTCCTTTCCTTTTCCAATTTTTTTGCCTTATTCTTATTTTTCCACTTTTTCCCTCATTTTCTATATTTTTTATTTTCATTATTCTTTTTCTTTTTTTTAACCAAATCTTGAACTTGAAGTTGATAATTTTTCATAACATACACAAACAAACTCTAATACTAATTCAAAAACCCATGTTACAAAGATTTCAAACACTTTACTAATCTCTATGATTAGGTAAATACATTTATTTTTTATTAGCAAATATGTTCATAAGCTCATCAACAAAGAAAAGGCAATTAGGCTCAAAAGGAGTTTAATACATATAAAGATATAAGGTTGGCTATTTAACACTAGTTACAAATAAAGAATGTCTTTATCATTTTTATGCATACATGTGTAAATGTAATTTCAAAAAGAATCAAAACAAATTTTAGAGATTCAAAATTATGGAAGAATATCACACACAAGAAAGAAAAAATAAATATATAAAATTTCAATATAAAGCTCAAAATCTCATAAGAAAAGTCATGCTACCAAGTTCAATCCACCAATTCAAAATCTATCACTACACTAATTAATTTAAGGAGTAAAATAATTCATTCAATCATGTTATGAACCATATCTAACTTTAATTGAATCCTACTCATAAAAAATATAAAAAAATTTATTAATGGAAAGCAATTAAAATGACTAAGAAAACTCAAAATAAGTGAAAAAAATGCTTGTTTTTAAATTTCCCTTTTTTTAAAATGCCAAAAGAAATATTAAAATATAAAATAAAATACAAAATGAATGCTAAAATTCCCTCCTTGAAACTTAAAATTTATATTATTCTTAATGTAAAGTATATCAATATCAAGAAAGATAAAGAATAAGTAAAATAAAAAGAGAAGGAAAAGAGAAAGCAAATTTGAAAAGTTGAGTTACCTCCTAAGAAACGCTTTTCTTTAAAATCTTTGGCTAAACATGGATCTAACTTTTTCAATCAAGCTTCAATTCATAAGGAATTTTTTCAAATGGTTCTAATGAAGCATTCTTCAAGGAGGCAAAAAGGAGATCAATTTGCAAAGCCAAGTAATCTATTAATTATTTTTTAAGTATCAATCTTTCATAATTTTTTCTTTATATTTCAAAGTTATCTTACACTATGAAATTAATTGAGTTAAGAGGAAAAATAAAATAAGTTCTAGGAGAAAGTTTCATAGCCTCAAGATTCTTCTTTTACTCTCTAGTAGGGCTGCCATCAAACACATTATATTTTTCTCACACTTATTTTTCTCCATCAATCTCCTTTTAGGGTAAATTGACTTCCATTTTTTGAATACCAAAAACTTTAGTTTCTTTTTCTTCTAGTTTTTCACTTGTTGAATCTAGTTAGGATAGGTTAGGAGCCTTAATTTCTTCCTTACTTGTTAAAAGCATGTCACAAGTATTTTCTTCTAATTTTTTTGCTTTAGTGTTAAGCTAGCTAATTTGTGTCTTAAATATAAGAATATTAGCACTTATCTCTTGTTGAAATTCTAAACTATCTTTAGCCAAATCATGTTAAAATTTTAACTTGTTTTTACCCAAATCCTTAATAATTTCCTTTAGTTCTACCCTTAAAGTTTGAGATTAATATATTGATGCATATTCTTTAGAAGGAGATTGATATTGATAATGACCTACTTGGTAGCCATAGTTGAAAATTGAATGATTTTACCAGTTTTGCTTATAGGAATTGTAATATCAAGTATAATAATGTTAACATTATCTTGGAAATCTTTCTAAATATATTTGAGATCCTAAAATTGCATTGCATCTAATTGATGAACAAAAGAAGTTAGCTCAAAAAGTTATTGATTAATTCTATATGTAGGTACCTTATCAAAACCATTATAAAAAGTATTTTTTTAAAAAAGATAATCATTTAATTTATAAAAGTTCCTTATAGTTTTTGGATCAAAATTCAAGCCAAAATCATAGGAGAAAATATTTATATACTAAAAGGAACAAGAATTGAATGAAACCAAAAGCTACAAAATAAAAAAAAGAAAAAGTACTAAAATAATAAAAAATAGGACCAAATGATTTTGTTTAGCTGAAAAATGTTAGGATAGGGTCTTAAGCCCATAATATTGCTTATAATAAAACCTTGGATGAGGAAGTTTCATGTCAAAATTCCATAACAAATTTCACTACTCAACACTACCAACAAATCTAAAAAATACCAAAAATTAAACAAAATAGAGTTAACAATAAAGAAAAAGAACTATAAATTAACTAATTTATCCCTCAACAATGGTGCCCAAATTTTGATGCACGTTATTGCCGACCAAAAAATAATACTAAATCTATTCTAATTAGTAAATAAGGTGAGTCTACGTTGAACTTGAAGGAATATAAGTCAAATGATGAAAAATAAAATATAAAAATTAGGGAGTTTTCAAAAGCAATTTAAATGAAACAATAAAAATAAAATCAAAGTAGATTATAATAGAATATTAAATCTCAATTCAAGAAATATCACATTCCAATATATAAATTTATCATTAGCCCTTAATAGAATTCATAATTGATTCAATTATTTAACAAAAAATTACATCAACATTAGTAGTAATCATGAAAAAGTATTTAAAGATGATTAATCCAAAACAAGAACCTCAATTAACCTTCCAATATTGATTTCAATTTAAGACACACATTTAAATCTATTCATTAATAGTATTAAACACCAAGAATAAGGTTAAGATTGAATTAACAACTTTACATATGAAAATTACTAATTTGTTGTTTATTTTTTTAAGCAACTAATGATTCACCTATATGTTAAATCATTAAAGCCTAGTTATTACTAATTTCAATAAATCACAATTAACCTACAAGTGAGAATTAATTGTAACTAATCATTTTGCTTTAGACTACAATAGATAATTAATTAATTGATTATGATTAATAAACTATATATGTAATCATTCACAATAGGAGTAGAAAAATAAAAGTCAATCATACCAAAAGCAAAATTAAGAGAAAGGTCTCAAAATCAAGCTAAATTGAAGTGTTAATCTCATGAGTTGATGTAAAAGACAAACATCCATAGTGATTTACAAAATAAACTTGGAGAAGATGAGAAAGCTATCTAAAGAATGTGTTCTTGTACTTAAAGGCATAAACCATTTAAATCTAAATTTTCTCAACTATGAAACCTAATGGGTCAAGTTATATCTTTTAAGCTTATAAAGAATGGGGCCTTACTAATTTTAAAAGCCTAGAGTTTCATTTATAATTTAATCTACTAACAGTATTTTACTATAATAATTTTTGTAGGTTAGCATCCAAGCCTTGTTTGACCATTAGAATGATATAGTTTCATTAAATCTTAAAAACATGAAAATTGTTAGGCCAAGTCTTAGGTAACTTTGGAATTGGACCTCTAAAGTTCAAAATATAACCTAAAAATTAAGACTAGTTTAGCTTGGACAAAAATAGAATATCAAATTAACAACCATTTTTTACCTTCCAAACATCCAAATTGAGCTTCAACTAACATTAAAATTTTAAAGCATCCTTTAAGTTTTGCAACAATAAAAAGATCACCAAATTTTAACATCCAGAACTTAAGTTATAGCTAAAGACCTGAAACAATGTAAAAGTCCAACATTAATAGAATAATTTCTAAATATTAAAAAACCATCACCTAATCATATAACAAGGCTAATTCCATAAAATTAAGCTTATTCAACACATTACGAGGCATAAAATAAAAGAAAAAAGATAGATAAAATCTTATACATCAATTGCCCTTTTCCTTTTATGCTTGACTAGCTTTCCTTTACAAGTTCTTTTATTATGGTCAAACTCCTTGCAATTATCACATTAACAATGCTAAATTTATGAGCATATCCACTGCTAGCTATTGCTTCATCTAGACCTTATCTTATGTTCTTTTTAGGCTTACCTTGGGCCCTTCATAACTCAAGTAGGTTGATATGCTAAAAATAACATTTTCAATGCCAATTTACTTATGATTCATATTTAGCATAGAATGAATGACTTCAACATAGGCTTGTAAGTATCTCCCTAGAGTACTAGTTGGAATAGAATATTTGGATGTCATCCTTTTTGTATCCCACACATGCACGCACATGTTTGCATAGGAATCTAAGCAATTGCTATATATTGCAACTATATTTTTTCGTTCTTAAGTTCACTATAAATGTAGTGAACACATTCCTCACTTGATACTTTTCATTAGCTACACTTTGCAAAGCCTTCTATCTTGCATGGTTTTATCTAACATTAACCTTACCCTAAGTGATATAAAATATTTGCATTTGCATCTATTTTCAAATCTTTTGTGCACCTTGCCATCAACCTAATTGTCAAACAATCAATCAATTCCAAAATAATCTTTTTCCTATCCTCACGAAGTTAGTTATTAAAGGACTCACATAATTGTTAATGACATGATCAAACTTGGACTTGGGATGTATTATGTATCTAGCCCACATTTTTGTTAGCTCAACTAGTAGCCAATTTGCAACACTTAGTTCAATGGCCTTGATCCTATCATTTGCTTGTGAAATAAGAATTGATTAAGCACCCTTGTTGTAGCCTAAAATAAGGGCCTTTAACACCATGTCTAAATGCTTTTATCTAAAGTTGCTTAATAAATGGTTGCAACAATATCTATACTTAGAATAAGGCATTATAGACATCATTTCTTACTCAAGTCCCTAGATTTAATGAAAGCAAATAATTAGAGACTATAATGTAGATAGCATACACTTAAGCATTGAACACAGGTAACATACACCACAACACTTAATAGTAGAAAAATTAGATAGAAAAATGTAATAAATAGAATAAATAGACTATAAAATAAGATAAAGTTAGGTATTTTGTAGATAAGGCACATTTTGTTGGTCACTCATTATTATCAATGTGGATTGAAAAGCAAATTTTAGTTTAATGGCCATTGCCTCATGTAGATGGTGTAGGAAGAACTTCCAAGTGTCTTCGTACTCAGTTCCCATAATTACCATGATAAGAGGAAATATGCTTTTGTTGCCATTTATGGCAACTATAGATAACAAGATCCCTCTAAAAGATCTCTTCAAATAGTAGCTATCAATACCTAATCATGGCTTGTAACTTTTTAGAAAACCTTTCTTTATAGCATCTAAGCATAAGAACAACTTCTTAAATTAGAAAGTATCATATATTTATAGCCTTTCTACCCCTGATTGGACATAACTACCTAAATTTGTATGCTTCAAAGTAGCTTGCATGCTACTAACTTACTGTAGGACTTGGCGTGTAATCATTTGTTATCTTTAATCACTTTTTTTCTTTCTTTATAAAGTTGTATGTGGTGCATTTCTAATTTAAACCTTTCCTTCAACTTTCTATTCTTATTAGTATAGCTTGTGTTAGGACTGTTGTGTAATTTAGCACTCAAATTTTTTAGCAATCCACAAAGAATTTGCATTAGCGCTTTTTGTTGCCTTTATGCAATTACGCATATTATATTATAAGTTTTTGATCTTGTAAGTGCATCTTTTTGGTATAAAAGATATGTATATATGCCATTTACATCCATATCTTGCATATTTACATTTCACTTCAAACCTTTCATTCTTTACTCTAATATTTCAAAACCTTCCCAAATAACATGTTTCTTTAGTACAACTCGAAACTCATTCACATCATTGGAAAGTAATCCTTATTATAATCATAACATCCTATTAAATTCACACCCAAATGGTTTACTTTGTATCCTTTTATCTCTATAAACTTTCTCCCGATCATTATCACTCTAATTGTATAGCCTCATAACCTTACAATTCTCCTCGAAGTCATTCTAGCCATCACCCTTTTTTGCAACCTTTACATTATCTTAATCAGCTAGCAAGTTGCTCATGTGTTTACTATTTTCTTCTACTTCGTGATTTCTTACTTGCCATTCCTCATCAAATTGACTTAAAATTGCATTTTTAGCATATTTTTTAGCACTAAAGTCATTCATCCCACTAAAAACATCAAATGAATTCTAGTCATAACTCCTAAAGTACTCTCAATCCTATTGCTTAGCATTGTTCTAGTTAGCTCTATTACTCCCTTACACATTTCCTTCACCTACTCAATTACTTTCATTTACCTTGCAAAATCATTCCACTCCAAAAGGTAAAAAATTACATTAAAATGAAAAACATTGCTCACAAATTTTAACACAAATTTTAAAAAAATAAAGGAAATTAAAGGAAAACCTAGTAAACAAATCACAAGAGCAATTAAAAAATTCAATAAAAAATAGAATACAAGACTAAGAAGTATACTTTTACTTATTGATCTCCTTCTCTATAATGCAATATAATATAAAGTTAAGGAATGTTGTGATGAAGATAGAGATGAAGGCATCTCTTTACCAAAGTTATAGAGAAAAGTTAAAGCTAAAAATGAAATGAGAAGGTTTTGCCCATAGCCTATAAGAAGAGATGTAGAATCATCTTTCATATCTCCACATTAATGGCATCACTTTTTGTCATTGATAACAAGGTCAATGTAGTTTTTCTTAAATCAAGAGGATCAAGGTATAATTAGACTATACCTTAGGTAAGTCTGGTGTAATTTACCTTAGTACAAACTTCAAAGTACATTTGGAATGAATTGAATACTAGGGGGCCTCTATGTAGCACCCTAGGCAAGAGACTACCAATGTAAGCATAAGTATATATTTATTATATATTATAATTACAATATAAATTCTTTTATAAATTATAAATGATATTTTAACTTTTCATTCTTAAATTTAGATAAATTCAACATTTTAACAAAGTAATAATATAATATGTTAAATTAATTCACTTTAATATATAATTTTTAATGAATTTATAATATTTTCATATTATAAATAAAAATAAAAATAAATAAAATATTATATATATTGCAATATAATATAATATAATTCAATTTTATTATTGATTTAATTAGCTAAATCAATTGTATCATGATTCAATAACTTTTAAAATTTCCTATCCCATTCCATTTTTAAAACATTGCTGCAAAGTATATGATAAGATATGAGTACATTGATATATTATTTTCTATCTTGTGTAGTTGCTACTTTTTCCAAGAAGTGAGGTTAAGTTGATTGACAAATCATAGGAAAAAAATTATTGTGCTAATATACTATCAAATTTAACTATTAATATGTTATGTTATAATGTATAAAATTTAACTTTATAATGTGCAATTAAATTTGATAGTATATTAATATAATACTATATCAATTATATATAAAAATTTTTCCTCAAAACACATCAAGTTTCACATAATTGATATAATGTGATATGTAAATAATTGTGTTCACCTAGTTCTCAACATATCTATTTTATTGGCCATCACATTGCCTTAACTATGGATAATATTTGACTCAAGTGATATCTGATTTTTATATCTTTCTTTTGATCTCAAATTCAATTTTTGATTTTATGTATATATTTAGAAATCCAATTATTTTTATCAGTATAAAAGAAAAAAAATTACTTAGATAATACTATATTGCATTATGCGGGACAATTGCTCCTAAAGTGTCGATAATGACCTATTAAAAACTAATTGATCGGCCACATCTAATTTAAAATAGTATATAATTTAAACAGGATTGGAACATGAATTATCGCTCTTTTATTGATTAAAAGAGGTTAAAAGTGGAAAACATTTGAAAAGAATTTGATTCAAAAAAGTTGATTAGAGTTTGATCTTAAAATAATTACCCCCTCTGAAGTTGAAATTGTTTCAAATTTTTATACTTTATGCTTAGATTATACACACACACACACACACACACACACACACACACACACATAGGGCATTGCTATGGTACCCCGGGGGTTCCAAACCCGAGGTGACGTGGCACAACATAAGCCCTTAAATGAGATTATCAAGAATTTTAGTAATTTCATCCAATGGCCTAAGATGTGCCAAGTCACCCCAGGTTTTGGAACCTCCGGGGCACCATAGAATTCTCCATATATATTACTAATCAGCCGAAAAACCTATTTTTGACTGTACGTTTTGAAGAGAATGAAATTGATAACTTTTTGTTGACATAGTCGTAATTTATGATCTGCTAATTAGTTAAAAGGATAAAAAATGGAAAAAAAATTGAATCATGTTGAAAGAGTATTCTGCATAATTTAAATTATGAACTTAAGGAGATATTTGGTTCAAGGGATATTTTTCACATTCCCGGCAATATTTTATGGGAATGTTATATTTCCATGTTTAGTTCAATTTTTTAGAAAATTTATCCAAGAATATTTTGAAGGCCAATTTTCTCATCAAATATTTCTATGAAGGGAAGTGGGTATCCCATATTTTCATCCTATGAGAATATTGATACTAAATAAAAAAAGATAATTTTACCCTCATTCTTCTATATTTTTATCTATAAATATATATAAATAATATTTTTTAATTATTAATATAAATAATATGTCATCCCTTTATAAATATATATATAAATAATATTTTTTATAAAAAATATTTATTAATAAAATAAATGAACACTTAATTTCTTTTCTTATTTGCATGAAGAAAATGGATGAAAAAAGAACATTTAAAAATAAAATATGTGATTATTATATTTTAATTATTTAAAAATTTAAAATTTTTATTTTCTTTTCAATTTAAATTTAAAAGAGATTATTTCTCTTCTTTCTCTCTTATTTTCTTTTCAAAGAAAATAAATTTTTTTTATCAACAATGGAGAAATTACTTATTTATTTTATATAATTAATTATATGAAAAATTTAAATTCAAATTCAAATTCTTAAAAATTTTAATATTTTATATATTAAATTATTTACTATATTTTAATCAAATATAATTTAAATTATTAATTTATTAAGTATTTAAAAGTTTTTATTCATATATTTTTAATTAAATCTATAATTTATTTCAATTTATAACAAAAAATTGATAAGTATATTTTTGAAAAAAATAATAAAATTTGTAAGAATATAAGTGTGAACCAAACATGGGAATATAATATATTTGGGAATGCAAAAAAATATTCTTATAAATATTTGTATTAAACCAAATATAAGAATCTTACATTCCCATAATTATATGCTTAGGAATCACATTCTCGAGAATGTATACTTTCCTAAGAATATAAGATTTTGTGAATCAAACGCTTGATTAGTACAAGTACATAAACTTGTAGTTAGGTATGATTGGACATTTGATAAGATAGACATAATAAATCAAGTAAGCCGAAATATGAATAAATGTAGGTTAAAATATGAACATAAATAAACATATAGAACAAAATATCACAATGTATAACATGAACATGAACTGAGATCATTAAGGATAGGAATGAATTGAGTCCGGCTAAATATTTGTATATTCAAATTTCAACTTAATAAATATAAATGAAGTTTAACTTCAAATTAAATTTATTAAATTTAAATAATTCGAGCTTAAGTTGGAATCTAATTCTAATATGAGCTAAAATAAATTTATAAAAAATTATTTGTATAATATGTTATTTAACCAACTTCTTTTTTTCAAATTTAAAATATTTGAATTCGAATTTAAAATATTATAGAAATACAATTATATGTAAGTTATTTCAAATAAAGCACATTAAGTTAGAACTAACATACATACATACATACATACATACATATATAAGTGAGGTTATATGTTAAATCATTTCACATTGGTTTTTTTGTAAAAAAAATCAACATCTCTTTTTGTAAAAAAAAACTTTTTCACATTTCATGGTGGTTTTTAAGAAAAAAATGATATGAAATATTTACATAATATTTTTTTAAGTTGATTTTCTGTTTCCATGTTAGAATATTTACAACTAAAAATTGAATAAATCCAATATCCTATAAAAATATACATATTTTTAGTTAAAAATTTTGAATCATCCACTGCAAGAATGTCCCTGGTCTGGGCAATTTTTCCTGTAAATTGTTGTTTTCATGCAGAATTTCTCACCGAAAAAATTTGTAGAAATCATTTCCCGACCTCTTCAAATTTTAAATTTTTTCGAAATTTTTTCCAGTGAATTTCCCACAAATTATACTCCTTCAAATTTTAATTTTTTTAAAAAAATATATTTCCCATGAACTTTTCCATAAAAAAGCTACTTTAAAATTATTATAAAATTGACTAAATTCAAATGAATTAGCCCTTGAAAAATTCATAAAAAATTACAAAATCAATTCACAAATTGTTATAATGAAAAAATAATCAATATTATAATAAGATGAAGAAAAAGTTGAGCTAAGCTTTCAGATGCTAGTTACTTTAAGTTACTTTAATTTGGTCATAAGCAAAATTCAATCTAAATTGATTACAAAAGAATTAATATTTAACAGAAAGTAATACAAAACAACTAATACAACCAATCAAACTTAACACAACAATAAGGTGTGAGAAATCCATTTTTACCATCAAAATGTTACTATAATAATCACAATTTGCAAAATAACTATAGATTGCCTACCATTTAAGATCTTCATGAAGTTGGGGAAGATCTTGTTGGCTCTATCGGTGCAACATGTCCAATCCCCACATTTACTGTAAATAAAACAAAAACGGTTAGAAAAAATGTCTAGCACCTATTTCTCACTTAATATATATAAACAATAAAATCTAGAATTCCATACCTTATAATTTCAAAAGGATGTCAATTAATACAATAGTAAGACAAGTAATAATATAATGAAGCAAAAGAACAGTAACAGAATGATATAGGGCTTAAAGCTTAAACTTTATAAAAGATAACATTATGTGAAACACCCATTTCAATCATCATCAATTAGGATTGAAACAATAATTAAGATACTTTCAAAGGGATGTGAGATATAAGATAGTAGCAAATTGTGGGATGTGAAAAAATTAATACAAGCATGCAACCACAAAATAGAAGTGTATTTTTTTTTCTTTTTCCAGCGGTGGGTTAGAGTAAACTAGGAAACAAATTTGAAGGTATTCAATAATTACGCATCTTAGAAACAAAATTTAGATTGGGGCTCAATTACATCATAGTAAAAAGAGCCTTGAACCTAGTAGGACAACAAACCCAAGCAATACTAAGTTATAATTGAAGAGGCAGGGCTTGTACTTAAAAAGAAAGCCACAACACTAATTTTTTTTTTCAAATTAATATCTATAATCCTAATCTTCATGCCAATGATCTATTCCAGCGGTGTTCAAATCAACTACGCTCGTGTGCTTACATTCATGAAATCACAGTTTTCATTTCAAAACTTCGACAAATTAACAAATCATATGAAAAAATTGACAAAAATTTATCAAAGTTGAGGTAGAATTCAGTATCACATTTTTACAACTTTGGCAAAAAAAAAATATCAAATTCAATAACACAGTCCTCTCATTATTATATGGCCCTTGACTTAAGCTCGGACTCCTGACAATGAAAGGTTTTATACCTAGCAACGCTTTGTCAATCCATTCTGCATCACAGCCTTTTCACCAGGCTGGTAATGTTTGATGATTCTATGATATTGCTTAGCATTTACATAAATCGGTCTATCATTAAGTGGAAGCATAATGCGGCCCTAGTTTGTGAAAGATAGATAATATTCAGTTAAACTAGCATGAATAATACAAGTAAACAAATCTTACCCAAGCAAGAGTCAAGACAAAGCATGAAGTATGTTTACACCTGAGTTGATACGCTTATCGTAAGTTTAACAAATCTGGGTACACAAATTCGAGATAGTGTCAAAATCACCAAAAATGAAATCAAAATCACCAACCTGAAAAAAAGGAGGAGGAAGAAATAACTGTAAAATGTAGGAAAGAGAAGGGGATATCATCAGAGCATAAAGTCATGTCAACTGCCACAGGCTTTTAATTAAGCTATGGAATATAAGCAATAGCCTACCTTTCTAAAGCAGTTGCAATAATTTATATTAATGCCACAACAAAACAAGGTCAGAGTTGTCACTATAAACCATTCTGCATCTAACCTTAATATTGCCATTTTTTATTTGAGCAAGTGTCCCAACATCTAAAACTGGTGTCTTGTCGTACAATCATCGGAGCTTAAGAGGACTAACTTTGGGATGCTTAAGTCCAAATCGAGCTATGTCACCAAATATCATATGTGACATTAACATTAGACACTGATCCACAAGACATACAAGGAGCCATTTGTGCAAACACATTGTTGAGCCAAAAGTTGATTTCTTAAAACATCTGCTGAGGCAATATGTATACCTGCAATTGTTAGAGAGAAAAAAAATCCTTATATTAGAAAATTTTATTATTTGGATCTTGGCTATGATTATAATTATAAATAACAAAAATATGGAAGTAAGAAAATTAGATAAAATACTTTGAGTTATAATAAATTTGATAGCTACAATAAATAAAATAAAATATAAAATTAGATAATACTTTAGTCTTCTTTCTTCTTACTCAAATAGTACTATAATATTTGTGAAATAATGAAAGTTACACAAACTTGTATTCATGAGTGAAGAGAGAGATCAAGAGCCATTTATATATAACTTTTATGACTCAACGCATCAAAAAATCTTGACTCTTTACTTTCCTCTAACATTTATGAATACGAGTAATTAAGTAGAAAACTTTTCATATGCAAAATCATCAAACGTATTTAAGGGTATATTAATTTTGTATAATATATATTTAATGCATATTTAATTTAAATAAATGATATTAATATTTCATAATGGATATTTAAGATATTAATTATGTATAATGAATATTTAATGCAATTTAACTTAGATAACAAACATAACTACTATTAATCATGCATAATGAATATTTAATGCATATTTAATTTAAATAACGACATAACTGCCATTAATCATGCATAATGAATATTTAGTGCATGATAATTTATGCATAATGAATATTTAATGTATATTTAATTTAGATAAATGAGTTTGATCAAATATTCAAATCTAATTTATAATGATGTCTAAATTATCTTATAATATAAACTATGTCTTTTCATATGGTCATGAAGGTCATATTAAGTCTATCATAAAATCTATCATAAATCTAATAGCAACAACAAAAAGAAATAACACAATACTTAGAACCAAAGGTACTTGAGTGAACAATACTTAGAACCAAAGGTACTTGAGTGAACCATTTTATGAAAATGTAGACAGATATGTGGAAATACATCAATATATATATATATATATATATATATAGCTATTGAAAGGAAAAATACTTTTTGAAATTTGGCTTCTCATAGAAATTGCTAGAAACCACATAAAAACTAAGATGAAAAAGTTCAACAATACATTTAATCTTCTTGCGATGAGGACAAGATATGAACTAAAGATGCCCTCAGTTTTCTTTGGGACTACTACCATATGCTGGGATCACTATGCCCAAATTGTGGTCAAGATTGTGACTGCCACCTGTGTAGATAATGAATATGGGTACTGTTTTAGAAAGAGAATATTGCCTGCAAAACATAACTACTCAGTTAAAAGAGATAGCAAGAGAAAGACCACACCAACGGAGAACTTAATAAGCAAGAATCAAACATTCGAATGTGAAAACCACACTTGTCTATGAGCAGAGTCAAGTGACCAAATCTGCATATGTAGCTTGTTTTCTTCCTAAAGTTTATAGAAAACCTATTCAGGTTAAATTAAATTCCACATGTAATTACAAAAATAAGCAAGAAACTATTGCGGATATAATAATATTTAGAAGATATGACACTTAAATGCTTAATCAGCACGTCAGTTATTTCTACAGCATTCATCGCGATAGGAAGATATTGTTTGTTAGCAAAAACAAGCAAAACAACATCTCTCAGTTCATCCTGAAGCCATGGTTCTGTTAGTATTCACACAGCAACAACATAGATTCTAACACTGGGTTACAGGCAGAAGCATCGAATGGCCGAAAAAATATTGGAAACCAGGATGGCAGTGGAGGGACTGGATAATGTTAACATGTGAACAAAGGCACATGATTCGACCAATTTACTAAATACTAGGCAAAAATTTGATTAAAACTCTAAGCAAAGAAAGAACATACTAAGAAGAAGGCAGGAGGAAAAGTCAAATCCAAATTAATTCAACGACATTTTAAGCCCAATTAATAAGAAATGATACATAACACAAGCTCTACAGTCTTTCAATAATAGATTTATGTGCTTCTAACTCTTTCTTAAACAAAGGAACTATCTTTTCATGGTAGGTTAGCGGTTTTGTGCTATGAATGAAAGTTACAAAGCTATCACAATTAACAGTATGAAAAACAATCCGTACATCATACTTCCACCTTGCAAACCGTGGGCAATTTTCCTCCCTTTTCTCTTTCTTGTATGCATCAAGCATTGTTGTTTTTTTTAAACTTGATTCTTTCTTTTGTCGCACAACCTCTTTTGGATTTGGAGTGAAGTAAGAATCTATTAACGCCTTAACTTTGAAAGAGATGCTTTACTACTTCCTCTATGAGAGCTAGTTATTTGTGCTGTACTTGAACTTGTAGACACCTTTCTTATAGTACAATTGTTAGTTGCATTTGGAATTGTTCTAGGGTTCTCCTTTCTCTCCCTCATCTTCCATCACATCAATATCCTCATAGCCAACCAAGTTCCTTCGATCTTTTAGCAATTTTTTCTTATCAGCCACCTACCTAATCTCCTTCCTTATAGGTGTTGGACAACTTTAACATGTTATTGTATTCCTATAACCTCTGGCTAGGTGCTGTTAGGCTCACAGAGTACCTATACTTGTCACTTTACAACAAAATTTATGTGTCACAATATTTTTGTTTAAGATTAGCCAATTTATAGTATGCCTAAGCAGTATCCTTATCTAACTCACTACCTATATAAGACAAAAGAACCTAATAGGAAAAAACTTTGCATAAGCAAACTTCATAATTCATACTAGAGATAAGCATAGTTGTGCGGCATCACGTAATAGCATGAATGGTACGCATGGTGCACGCCACAATTGCTTGCACTAACTCATCTGCACAACACCATGCTTCTTGCGTAGCGCAACAGCTTGAGGCGCATTGCTATGCGTAATTGGGTGCCTTCAACAACTACGCTTGGGAATGCATGTAGTTGTCTTAATTATTCATTTGCTATGACTACGAATGCTTAATATAATACCCAAGGAAAATACCATGTCTTTTTATCAACCCATGAGGAGCTTAATACAATAACCATCTTGTCACCAATGTGATGTAGTGATTAGTTACTGTTATCATAGAGTAATGATCCCCCTTTACCATATGACATTAATGTATTGTAGCTGTTCCTACTTCTTATTTAACACACTTTTCTAACCTTTGAGGATTTTGACCATAGCTTTACCTCTAACGTAGGCAAGAAAAGTTCAGTCTAATATCTTCATTTTAGGTCATCAATCGTGCGTTCGTTCATTGTGCTATGTGATCTATTATATTTGCTTGCCTAAAAATGTCCATGTGCCAGTTTCACATTTAGTGAAAAAACCAAATCATATTGTGTGCAGCCAAGAGTACTTTATGCTGAGATTTGGTCCATATTATATAAATAATACTTTAATAGGCTTTTCATTGAACACTTCACATGGAACTTAATTCAATTGTATCTAGAGCAGAGACGAGAGATTATGCATGACACCCAATAATGTCAAGTCCAGTTCAAGCATTCATAAATTGTAGCAGTAAATTTAGTTGTATCTCACATATTTTGTGTTTAATGTAAGATTTAGAAAGGCATACCTTTGAGGTGGTTGGGAATACAATCCCAGTTGAATTTTCTTTCAACTGTCGAAGAGAATCTTTGTCTCCGTATATGAAGAGCGTCACAGGAAATTAAGGGTTCTGTTGTTAGGCTGAAGGGAGAACCAAGTAGGGATGGAGCGTGGAACAAATTATAGAAAGGATAAAAAAATTATTTTTAATTAAATATAATAAATTAAGTAATAATTAAATACTTAAAATATTTATACAAAATATAAGATTAAAAAGCATGTAAAAGTAAAATAATGAATATTATAATTTATATCATTTGTACTAAAAATCACTTGTAGCTATTTTTCATAAATTAACAAGAATTTGATTTTTATCCTCCCACATTCGACTTATTTTTCTATATTTAATTTTTATTATATTAATTATTAATAAATTGAAAATTTTCTCAATTCAAGAATATTTTGGATCAAACAGATACTTTGTAATCCTTAAGTTACCACTTCAGAATAACTAAAAATAAATAATTAAAGCTCATTCTCATCTATCTAGAGTTAAAGAAATTATGTCATAGATCAAAGAAAAGCTAAAAAAAATTATTGGTCAAATTTTTATATTAAAAACTATTTTGTTGTTTATTTGTTTTAATAGTGTGAACTACTATGTAACTGAAAATTTTTTATATACTAATTTTCTATATTTTTTTTAAATGCAACTCAAATAAATACAAATTAAAGCTATTGTATATAGTGTTTGTTTGATGTAATAAATAAATTAATTTATAATTTATTAATTTAATCAATAAATTATAAACTAATTTTAAAGGTATTTGGCATAGTAATTTATTTGAAAAAAAAAGCTTTTATTTTACAAATTTTGCAAAAAAGCTTATATCTTAAAAGTTAATAATTTTAAAAAAGATAAATTTACTCCTACTCTTTTAATTAAATGATAACTTATATTTTTAAGTATATAAATAAATATTTGACATATCTTCATTAATTTAATATAAATTAATAAAAATAATAAATAAATATGTGATATCATAAAAATGATTAATTAAATTTTAGGTTATTAAATTTTAAGTTATTATATTATTATTTTGAAAAATAAATAAATATGTAATGTCATGAACATAATTAATTAAATTTTAGATAATTGTATTATTATTTTGAATATTTTAATTATATTAATATAATTTGATCTTAAAATAAATATAATTTAATTTAATTCATATATTTATTTATATTAATATATTCTTTTATATCATTTTATATTTTTCAAGTAATTCAATAATTAATTTTATCAAATATTTCTAATACAATTAGTTAACTTTTAACTTTTCACAATTCATAAATTACTAATTAATTTATTAATTATCAATTAATTTATCAACTATTAGAGTCAAACGTAGCCATAAAAAATAACTTGCACAAGTAGTATAATTGTATTTCTTAGGAGGGACCAACCCAAAATATATTTCATTAATATTTTTCATCCGATATATAAATAATTTTTTTTCTAAATGGCCCCCTGAACATATGGAGCCTACGCCCCTGGCACCAGGTACGAGTCATTTAAGCCAGTGCGCAAGCAGCAATTGTAATGGCCCTTTGAGCACCAGTTTTGGGATTTTGTTTTTAATTAAAAAAAAATTCAACAGGGGCGGTGGAGATTGCCATAGGAACCACAATTTAGCAAAGACAACTTTAATGGTTCCAATGGTTTGAAGCTGAATTCCCTTTGCTTGGCAAAAATGATGCAGAATTGTAGCGAGGATCATGAGAAGCGCTCCACTTCCGAGAGAGTCTTCAAGTTTCGCTCCACTTCCGAGAGAGTCTTCAAGTTTTGACCTGCAAATCTATCTTTCGCAAAGTTGTTGTTCGTCCAGAAGAGGATGCAAGGTGACAACCAACCTTTGTTAAGTTCCACAATTATTCTTGATGGAAATTCATACGATGAATTAAAATGCGGAATACTTATTTGATGATCGTAGGTGATGCTGACTTCCACTATATACACTCTAATTCACATGATACACAAGAATTACATTGAACTTCTGCTTGTTTTTTCACGATGACTTCACCACTCAAATGTTAGTTCATACAAAGAACTTAGAGAGAGAGAGAGAGAGAAAAAATGCAAAAGGAAAGGAGCAAAAAAATAAAATTTTTCAGTTTTTACAATTCTGATCATGACTTCGTAACTGCTCTAGCAGTTTTCTCCCATTTTCAAAAGTGGGGGAGGTGGTTATCAAAATAACCACCTCCAAATCTAAATATAATCTTAAATATTTAATATATATAAGATGTGGGTCTCCCATTATGGGTATACCCCACATCTATACTTTATATCTCTCACTCGCACATAATGGGATGAGCCACATTATATAACCTTCATCTCTCTTTTAGGTTTTCATACTTGGTGCATCATCATGACCTCGTGAGCATGACATCTTCTCAGGTGTTCTTGTATTAGAAATCCTGATAGGATCTGAACAAAACAACCCTATCTTCCATTTGTTTATATTATATCTCAGATGCCCTAGATTATCCCATATACACTTTCCACTTATAAATCTAATCCCTCGCGAGCTTTAATGTAAGCTCAGATTACTATTCACATGTGCATAGTATCTACACTTATGAAGTTACCTAAATTAACTTTATAATGGACATGTCTCAGACACTAGCATAATTGTGTATATGTTGAAAAATCTTTCTTTCGCCCGCATATCATTTTAATTTGAAAACAACTGCTTTCCTAGTATTTTATCTCTTAGACCGTTTATATCATGATCATAAGATGCATACTAAGGTAGTGAGCACTATATCATCTCTCCATGATATCGTCAAAGTCGAAGGATATCCATGAAAAGATTTTTCTTTTCTAGGACTCACACAGCAATTAACCAGGGATCTTTCACTTGCTTCCCTTTTGCGGTTCTTTTACACATGTGGTATGAATCACATGCTAGGGTGTTTTCTTTTTAGCATGAAGGCGTATGTCATTTTTTTTATTAGTGACACTGTACAGACTTTAGTTCAGGCACACACAATACCTAACCTGAATTCTTCCACTTCACTCGGCTCATTTTTTTTTTACGTTAAACTTTTGAAGAATTTGTTGTCTGGTTACAGTTATTGTGGAAAGTGGGATAATCTACAAGTCGATCCATATTTTGTTTCTCGGATCTTATCTTGACCATACTTTTTGTCTCTTTGTCGAGGCGACATATTTTACTTTGTGTTACTTCTCTACAAAAAAAAATAACATTTCTCACTGTTATATTGGTGAACACATGTCTCATCTCTGCCCACTCCTCATGAGCATTAGAGGTGGTTGTTCGTGTGAGAGAATCAACTTTATCAACCTGTACAACATACATACAAGACATTTGTAATTGAATGAAATATACTTTGTTCATTTCAAATTCAGAAATGTTTGATTACATTCTACGCATACCAAGAGACTTTACATGTTCAATATACACATCTCTAGGTATTGGCTTTGTAAATGGATCTGCTATCATCTTTTACGTAGAAATGTGTTGAACGGTGATTTCCTTTTCTACTATGGCATTTATGATAAAATAATATTTTATATCAATGTGCTTAGTCTTGCTGTGGTACTTCGGATCCTTTGTATAGGCGATGGCAGCCTGACTATCACAATATATTAGGATGAGATCTAAATTTTCTCCACAAATTCCCAAATGTTTTAGAAACCTTTTCAGCCATATAGCCTCTTGTACCGCTACAGAACATGCTACGAACTCAGCTTCCATTATCGATAATGCAATGCATGTCTGCTTCTTGCTACACCATGATATGGCGCCATTGTTTAGCAAGAATGAGTATCCTGATGTAGACTTTCGCTCATCCAGATCTCCTGCCCAATCCGCATCAAAATATCTAACTAAGTACAAATCTTTTCCTTGGTAGCACAATGCGTAATCAACCGTGCCTTTTAAATATCTCAATATTCGCTTGACAGCTTTCCAATGCTTTTGTCCGAGGTTTGACTAGTATCTACTTACGAGTCCGACTGCATGACAAATATCCGGTCTTGTACACATCATTGCATACATAAGACTACTAACCGCACTAGAATAAGGAATTCTTTCCATTGCTTTCTTTTCAAATTCATTCTGAGGACACATGTTTTGACTCAATGGCTCACTCTTATTTACAGATATATCCATAAGTTTGTTGTCTTTCATGTTAAATTTCTCAAGAATTTTTCATAAATAAGTTTCTTAAGAAAGAGAAATCAATCTCTTAGAGTGATCCCTAATGATCTTGACTTCAAGGATATAATCTGCCTCACCCATGTCTTTCATCTCAAAATTCGAGGATAGCCATTCTTTAATGGCCATAATCGATTTTAGATTATTCCTAGCCAATAGTATGTCATCCACGTAAAGGGATAATATCACTAGATTGTCTTCATACCGCTTGATGTAAACACAATGGTCTTCCTCAATCATTTAAAAGTCAAATGAGGTTATTACTCAGTGAAACCTCAAATACCATTGTCTGAATGACTGTTTGAGTCCGTAAATGGACCTTTGAAGTTTACAAACTGTCTTTTCTTCTCCTTTTTGTATGAATCCTACTGGTTGTTCTATGTAAATTTCTTCATCCAGTTCTCTATTGAGAAAAGCAATTTTTACATCCATTTGATGTAATTCTAAATCTAAATTTGCTACTATAGCTAGGAGCAATCTTATGGAATTGAAACACACAACAGGTGAAAATGTATCCTCATAGTCTATTCCTTCCTGTTGTGTATACCCCTTTGCAACTAACCGAACTTTATATCTTTTGATTAATCCATTTGCTTTCCTTTTAATTTTGAGAACCCACTTGTTCCCAATTACCTTTTGGACAAATGGTAGGTTAACTAGTTTCCAAACTTGGTTAGTTATCATTGAGTCTAATTCTTCCTCTATTGCCTTCTTCCATTGTTCCTTAGCAGGGCAACTCAGAGCCTCTTGTATTGTTTTAAGCTCTTCTTCATCTTGAGGAGTAACCATAAGTGTCGATCCTTCAATTAAAAAATATCTTTTGGATACACTTTCTCTTTTACTTTTTCGTAGTGGGGTTCCTTGTGTTATATCATCTCCAAAAGTAGGGTTTTCTTTTACTCTCTCAGAGCTCCCACTCGGAATAGTAGGTACTCTTTGAGAGCTTCCACTTGGATAAGATGGATAAGACTCACTATTGTCCATTTGATCTTATTATTCATAAAATGATACAATATGATCAATTTCACCTCTGCTAGGAAATTCACTTTCTAGGAATGTGACATCTCTTGATTCAAGTTCCATTACTGTTCCATCTTCATTTTCACCGACGAAAATGTAACCTTTAAAAAGATCTGAATATCTTATAAAAATACATTTCTTCCCTTTTTGACCTAATTTTCCATATCTATGGGAATTATCATGGACATACGCAATAGATCCCCATGGTTTGAGTACGCTCAAATCAGATTGACATTTTGTCTAGAGTTCATAGGGTGTGGATGTAACAGACTTTGAGGACACATGGTTAAGTATGTAAGTGGCTGTTAATAGAGTATCTCCCCAATATGAAAATGGTAGATTTGCTTACGCCATCATTGACCCAACCATGTCTAGAAGAATTCTATTTTTTCTTTCAGCTACTCCATTTTGTTGTGAAGTGCCAGGGATTGTTAATTGTCTTATTATTCCTTTTTCTTCATAGAGCTCTTTGAATTGTTCTGATAAGTATTCACGTCCACGGTCAGTTTTAAGCGCTTTGATTTTCTTATCCATTTGATTTTCAACTTCACTCAAATAGCATTTAAAGCATTCTAATTCTTTTGATTTGTGTGAAATCAAATAGATATGACTGAACCGTGAGTAATCATCAATGAAAGTGATGAAATACCAAGCTCTATGCCTTGCTCTCACACTCAAAGGACCATATATGTCGGAATGAATTAGCTGTAATGAAGTTTCTGCCCTAATCCCTTTTCCGAACGATTTTCTAGTTGCTTTACTAGCTAAACAATATTCACACAAGGACATTTTCAATTTTGAAATTGGTCATAGCATGCCTTCTTTTGCTAATTTAATCATTCTATTTTGATTAAAATGTCCTAGCCTAGCATGCCAAATATCCATATAATCATTTAGATTGGAAGTAGAAGCAGTAAAATAATTGTAAGCAGAATTATCAACTGTATCTAAATGACATATCCATCGAAAATGAAACCAGAACCATAATATATATTGGCTTTAAAAATATTCGCAATATTGTCAAGGAAATTGATCGAAAAACTGTATTGAAGTAGGGAACTAACAAAAATTAAATTCTATCGAATATCAGGTTCATACAATACATCATGTAAAATTAAGGTCTTTCCTCCATGCAAATCCAATTTGCATGTCCCAATTTCTTTAACCTCAATCTTTATGTTGTTTCTAACGTATAGCCACTTGCTCTGACTCGATAATCGATGGTAATCCACATAGGATCCTCTATCCTTGCTCACATAGTCTGTGGTGCTTGAATCTAAAATCCACAAAGGATGAGATTTTGTTAGAAAAATAGTACTGGAAACATATGAAAAATGTAAAATTTTAGTATCCAATAATACCTTGTCCTACTCATTTTGCTGAGTGCAATCTTGAGCAAAATGACCCATTCTCTAGCATGCATAACATTTAATCTTCTTCAAATAAAATTTCTTTGAGCCATTTCTTCCCTTCTTCTTTTTGAAGGTTTTCTTGCACTTGGAATGGGGTCCAGTTTTTCTCTTCTAAAACTCCTTGCCTTTCTTGTATTTAGGCTTAGAATGTGATGGTCCTGATCCCTCTGCTAGATAGGCTTGTCCAGAGGATCGATAAGCCTTCAAATGTTCATCCTCAAGTTCCAGATGTCGCACCACATCATCAAATGTAACAATGCTCTCATTGTGAGTCAAGTTTAGTTTCATGTGTTCCCAACTGGCAGGGAGTGATCTAATCACTGCTTGCACTTGCTACTCATCAGAAAGTGCATGCCTCGCTGTTTTTAGCTCACAAATCATGTTTGACATTTCTCTCAAATGTTATTTCATCAATGTATTAGGTTGAAGTTTGTAAGTGTCAAACTTAATTGTGAGTCTTCTTAGTTTGGTGGCTGATGTACCACCAAAATTTTCTTTCAGGGTTATCCATATTCCCTGAGCAGTTAGGTATTTCTCATATTCACACATGAGGTCGTCCGTCATTGCACTCAAGAGTGTGATGCGAGCAATACTGTTCTTCCTTTTCCAAACAGTATAAGCTTCAGCATCTCTCCTATGCTGAGCAAAGTTTTTGCGTTCAAGCTCAATCATAACATGGTTTAGGGTTTCTAGAACGTCTTGCTCTTCTAATATGTAACAAATTTTCTGATGCCAAATGTCTCAGTTATCCCCATTTAACTTATCACCCTTGTTCAACTCAGCAATTATACTCTTGCTAGCCATTCTGTTGAATCACAATTCAGGAACATTTCCTATGAGTATACAATGTCTTTTGTTTGCATGGTTCTCGTATAGGACAATAATGATACTACTTAGTTCATGGTCGAGAGTTTACATTTGTTATATTCCTATCGCATGTTTTTCTAAATATTATCATTATTTCCTATCGAGATCGTACTCATGCAAATCTTATATCACTCTCAGAATAACGGAAACTAAGAGTTCCCACTCAAACATAGAACTTCATAAGATAGACACATTTGAAATGAAGATGATAAACATGTATTGATTGATAACTTAGTTCAAACAAAACAAAATAAGTTTAGGAAGCTAATTCAAACAATAGAAACAATAAAAACTTGTAACAACAAAAAAAATACAAATTCAATACTTAAAGTTTCTAGACAAGCTTCCTATTCAGAACTTAGGTTCATTTTTTAAAAAATGTTAAAAAGTTTAGGTGGAGTTCTAGAGTGCGATGGTCCAAAATAGTGTGAATTCACGCCTTTGAGTGGACCTTTCAAATGCAATCCTTTTTCTAGAGTATTGTGACTAACTCGCCGTGCATTTTTCATATTAGGGAATGTGAAAGAAGGATCGACTTACTCCAATTATTTTTAAATTGTCGGAGTTCTTGCATTCTCAATTCCTCCATACACTTTTCAAGATCCATGCATCTTGTGACTTCGATCTTATTGTCCTTACATAGCCAAATGGTCTTCTTGATTGGTTATAAAAAATTATCATTCGAAATCTCAGTTAACATGCAATGAACGTAAAAGTAATTTAGGAACACTTTTCCTCTTCATTTGAGGTCTGTTTTCAAGTTTCTTACTTCTTCCAAATAAGCATTAATAGGGTGCAAGGTATTAGTGTTTCTTTTGTACAATTGGTGAAGCATGACGCTAAGGTCTTTTGGTGTGTCCACCCAATCAGATTCTCTCGATTCCTCTCCAAAGTTCTTTACAAATCCATACGGGTCGTACTCTTCCAAGAACCATTATTCCATGATTGAAAAAAAAAATTAGTCAAAAAAATCATCAATTTTACTATCTTTTCAACATAAATAGTGTCACAAAATTTCAAAAAAATTACCACTGCATAGATCTCATTTTTAAAAAATTTAAAAAACAAACGATGGCCAAAAATACCACTGCACGGCTCTCATGCACCGTCACACGTGAAAAATCAGCCAAAAATTTAAAAATTGGCTAAAACCACACGCACAGTTGGTGCATGCAATCCACACGTTGCCATATGCAGAGGTTTCAATCACTAGAAAAATACCAGAATGTTTAGTTTTTGATTCTCTATGTGTTGGTGTGTGACACGTGGCAAAATGATGTGGAAGTGGACCCCATCTGAGAGTGAGGAGAGGAGAGAGAAATTTTTTTTTAAATATGAAACGATATGTCGTTTACTTGTTTTTCAAAATGATGTGTCATTTTGTGTAATCGAGTTGACCCATTAGTTAAAACAATATGTCGTTTGCATCATCTTCAACCTCCAGTTGATTAGATCGGGTCGACCCGACCTGGTTCGCGAACCCAATTGACCCAAAAACTTCAAATGGTCATAACTTTTGATCCAAAGGTCCAATTTAAGTGATTCAAAAACCTGTGGACTCAGAATTTCATCCTCTATCATTCTAGGGTAATTTGATGGCCTAAAAACATAA
Source organism: Sindora glabra (assembly GCA_020226215.1). Taxonomy (NCBI): domain Eukaryota; kingdom Viridiplantae; phylum Streptophyta; class Magnoliopsida; order Fabales; family Fabaceae; genus Sindora; species Sindora glabra. The sequence goes on from CM035225.1 coordinate 90,265,305, forward strand.
GAATCATAGGTTCATATAATTTTCAAAATCTATATGTAATATGGAGATTTAAGAATTTTTAATGTTCTGTAAGGGTGGGTTATGTTTTATTCGAATTTTATGCAATCCCAAATGTTTTGATTGTTTTCTACCACTTAGGAAATAGCAGATATGACAGAAATAAAAATTCATGCTTTCTTGCTAATTATGCCATACATGGAGTTTTAATTTTTGCACATAAAGAAAAATAGGCATTTCATTTTCAATAACCATCAAAGCATGTGAATTTTTCAATACATTGTGCAAGAGGAAAAAATCATACAGAACATACATTACATCATATATTTCAGTCACATCTTACAGAGAAGGATAGCATCAACCTAACCTAGCTCTATACCAATGGTGGAAATTCATATGATGAATTGAAATGCAAAATACTTACTTGATGATCGTAGGTGATGCTGAGTTGCACTGTATGCACTCTGATTCACATGATACATAAGAATTACATTGAACTTCTGCTTACTTTTTCACTGACTTCACCACCCAAATGTTGGTTCGTACAGAGAACTCAAAGAGAGAGAGAAAAAATGCAGAAGGAAGGGAGCAAAAAAATAAAATTTTTTAGTTTTTACTGTTCTGATCATGACTTCGTAATTGCTCTAATAGTTTTCTTCCATTTTCAAAAGTGGGGGAGGTGGTTATCAAAATAACCACCTCCAAATCTAAATATAATCTTAAATATTTAATATATATAAGATGTGGGTCTCCCATTATGGGTGTACCCTACATCTACACTTTACAATTCTAAGGTTCCAACTTGTTATCAAAGCTATTCAAGCTTCTAATCCAATCTTGTGCTCACATCTGATCTAGATGAACAATTGAAATAAAGGACTCATTGACATTAGTAGCTTCTCTCCATCGGAAGGATCCAATTTTTGAATTCTAAAAGAGGACTCGCTCGTCCAATTAGATCCAATCTAATCTACCATCTTCATCATAGGGATCCAATTTTCAAATTCTAAAACAGAAGACTCATCCTATCTAATGCAAATCTAATCTACTATTTTCATGAGAAGGATCCCATTTTTGAATTTTTGAAGATCGTCTCCCCAAAATGCATATATTTAATTGCCACTATTAAACAGCCAGGGGACTTATAGATTTCCTAATTGATAATTATGGCTAAGTAAACCAGCACCAATGGACTCCCAATTTTAACTCGAGGAACTTCAATCTTTAAGATGACTTGCATGTCAGAAGATGGCAAATGAGGGTCCATCATAATCCTTCTGATACCCTAAGTCAATAATTTTGTAATAGAGAATAATACAAAATGAGAATGGGAGAATGGGATCCCCTTTACAAGGTGCATACCTAATTCATATATAGTGAGATGACCTTAACTAATATGATAAAAGTTAACTTAATAACTTAACTATTATGTTAGATATTCTAACTGGCATAAGTCAATCAATCATATGATTGGTCCAAATAGTTATTAAGTAGTTAAGGTGGGATGGATCGATTATGAATTGATCTACTCGACTTCAAGTTAGTCAAATATAAATTGTGTCAAATAAGTTAGATTTAGTCGTCAATTGGACATTTAGGGTATTATCAATATATATACTTTAAATTACAATTTTAATATATTACAATTATATATCAATATATATAAAAATTATATATATTAAAATGATGTTAAATAACTTTCAATATTAAAATTAATAAGTTCATGTTTATAATATTATCAATGTACTACACAAATTTAATAAAACAAATAATTACATTTAATATCAAAAGAAGTGAAAGAAAATTCAATAAATAAAATTATGTGAGAAAATTATTATTATTATTATTATTATAAAACTTAAAAATTAATATAATAATATAAATGAATAAATAAATATTTTAAAGAGAAGAATATTTAACATAGCGCATTGCCAATTGAGGTAGTTGTAGTAATAAATATAAATATATTAAAATTACATATATTAAAATAATATTAAATGTTAAAATTAAAAATTTAATATATTTAATAATATCAAATATAGTGCACAAGCCTGTTAATATATATATATATATATATATATATATATATATATATATATATATTAATATATATTTAATTTAATAAAATTAATATAAAACTCACACTACTTTAGAATTGCAATATAACATTAGCATATTCACGTTGGTTAAATGAGAAACTAATGTATATAATGGTATAATGACATCTTTAAATTTTAGGTAACTTACCATGTTAGTTAAAATAAAAAATCAATATTTTAAAGTTATATTAAAACTTAAGACGATAAATATTAGTCATAATCGAAGTCTATTATTTAGTTACATTAGTTTGGACTTAGTTAATGTCTAAACGTATAAGAATTACGACTTATTTCGAAAAGTGTGATACATAGTAATAACCAACATCTATTAATTTTAATAGTGCTTGTACATTTCACTTACACTCTTTTACTATGTTTAGGTTTAATTTAAGCATAGCTAACTCAATTTAGGAAATGCTTGAAATTGATGGACAACATGCTGTCTAAGATATGTGATTAGAAGGTATTAGAGTCCTAGATAGAGTGCTTCCATCAATTTGACAAATGTCTAAAATTAGGAAAATAAATCAACTTTCTAGTGGAGTACCTCAATAGATGAGAATTCGTAACAAGGATTAATAGTGAGTAATTATAGTCTTCACTTGATCTTTACTTTCATTTGTAAATAGGTAAATATGTTTCATTTTTTTTTGTTATCATCTTTGATATTTACTATATAATGATATTATTATCTAAAATTTTAAACATTTCCTTATGTAGAATTATCTCTATTGTTCTCTAACAAATCTTGTTACAAAACACATACTAGTTTAAAAAAACACACAACCATGTTGATTATTTAATAATAATCGATGTTAATATCAAACATAAACTTATTTCTAATAAACCATGTCAGTTATTAAATACTTGATGTTGAAAGAAATACTAAGTGTAATGTTAGAAAATATGTTTAAAGCTTAAATGTCAATTGTATATTTGAACCAACATCTTAAAGTATATCTACAACCAATTAATTTTTGTATATATGGTGTTATCAAAAACTATAAAAACTTAGATGTCAGTTGTATATAAGAACCAACATTTAAAAATTATCTACAACTAACTAATTTTTATATTTATGATCTTATTAGAAACCACAATGACGTACCATGTTGATTTATGTTAACAACTAACATGTAAAGTTATGTCAATGATCAATTCATTTAAACCATATTACAACATTCACATGGTTATAAGAAACTGCAAAAACTTATGAGGTTTGTTCAAATAACTGACATCTACGAGAAGTTTAGGTGTTACACTTTAAATTGCCAAATCTTTAAATTTCAGTTGTGGTTTTATCACTAGCATTTAATATTTTATTCTCTGCCTATAAGTTTTGTTCACAATCCCTATTTTAAGTATTTTTAGTGGTGCCTTTGCCTCCATTATCTAATTTGAGGCTTTGGGTTAAATTTAAAGATAATTTTCCTTCCATCTTAGCTAACACATCTAGAAATATTACAAATCTTATTAAAGAACCTGCTTCCTCTAATATCTCAAGTTTTATAGTGTGACAAACCACAAGAGTTATGCTATAAAGCTTAAGATATTAGAAGAGGCAAATCCTTTGACAAGAATTGTAGCATTTCTAGAATTTGCTAAATGGGATAGAATAGGAGTCATCCTTGCATTCAATCCATACTTTCAAATTTGTTGTAAAGGCAAATATATTTCCTAGATGCCCCACACCCTTACCTTAATTTTTAAAAGAAAAGTCTCCCTCCATATGTAATTAGGTATAGGAAATGCAAGCTAATTCTTTAATTTTTCTTACCATTACAATAGAAAGAAAAATTAAAGAATTAGGCTCATTTGTGCTTAATTATACCATAGAAAAAGGCTCTATTTTCATGAAATAAGGAAGAAGAATCATCTATACTTATTAACTCAAAAGTAATTTCAAGTAATATGAAAAAAAAAATGAGAATCTAGTCAATAAGGAGAATTGGAAGCAAGAATAGAAGATTGTATTTTTCTATTGCATTGATAAAATGAAATATAAAATGTAATAAAGAGCTAGTTATTTATTATGTTTGTCGATGTAATCATGTAATGATGTATATTTAAATAAACAAAATTGCATATTTTTATGATTATTTATTGTCTCCTTTCTTATATATTTTTTAAATTACTTTCTCTAATATTTATATTTAATTTCACATTTGAATGACTTTAGTTTTTTATAAACAAAACATATATGTTGTTTGAAAAATGAGATAAAATTAACTTTATATCTATTTAAAATATTTAACAGTAACTCTTTTCTAGTTATCATTTTTCATATGAAATTTCAAAAAATTCAATGTTCTGTAATAAAAAAAAGAAACTATGTCAATTATTTTAGTAAATTGATGTTTGTACATTATAACTTTGGTTGTTTATAATAATTGATCTATTAAACAAGATTCTTCACATTCAAATATAGATTGTTTTGTAATAAAAAAGTAAAGCAACCATGTTAGTTGTTTTAATAAATTAATGTCTATATGATATATAGATTTTGTTTTCTATAATTGAAACTATATTTTTTTTGTCTAATTTAAAATGTTAATTTTTTATTTAAACCTAACATAAAAAGCAAATAAGTGGCAATTGTTAGCCAACTAATGTGTTATATTCTACTGTTAGCATTTTAAACATAATACGTTAAATATGAGATGTTAATTTTAGTATATAACTTATATGAAAAATCAAAGTGCATTATTTTGGTTTTCAAGTAATTCATGAAAATAAGGGCAGAAGTTAAAACAAATAGGAATCTCTACCTTGGCACCAAAGTGTAAAATGCAAAGTGAAAGCATCTTTCCTTGTGAAATTCATTGTGTCTTAAGGATATATTCCTACTAAAGACAAGCAAAGTTTGCATTCAAACTCTAGTTCATCCTCTAGCTCACTATAGTCTTTTTTTCACTATTAAGGTGCATTTGAATGCCTTATTTTTTCTTTAAACCTAAGGAAGAACATTTTGATATTGTGATTATAAACTTGCAAATTTGTTTGGATTTTGTATGCATAGTTTCTTTTTCTAAATTTTTAAATGGTGTGGGTGTTGATATATGCATACGAACTTCATTAAAATCCTCATATTATTCACATGTTAGTGTATTTTTTTTATTTGCGGATATTTCATATATATTTGTTGCATTTCTAGTTTTGATTAGGTAGTCATGAATCATGGATGGATGTTTGCTTAATGGATCAGCCCCAAATATGCCAAGAAGGTCGAGGAGTTTTTTAAATTCATTATAGGCTAAAAAAAGAAAAATTGATAGTGAGCTTATTAGGTGTCATTTTAAGAAATGCATTTATACGAAGATGCTCAATTCAGCAGAAAAAAGAAAGCATTTATTTTTCAATAACATTAAACAAAGGTATATATGTTGGATATGACATGACAAAAGTGAATTATCTAATTTATCTTGTACCTATAAAGGTCAAAAAGTTCAGGAAGATGATAATGTGGATGTAGGAGTGGATGATTAATTAGAGAACATGGTGCATGATGTTGAAGATAATTTTAATCAGTGCTTACATGTCTTTCATAGTTTGTTAAGTAATAAGGAGAAGCTTTGGCATCTATATTGCACTATTTTACACAATTATCTACTATTTTAAGATTGTTCAACTTGAAGGTAAGGAATGATTGAAGTGATAAAAGTTTCATAGTGTTGCTAATTATTAAAAGAATGTTTCCTAAAGGAAATAAGCTATCAGGTCATATTTATAAGGCCAAGAAAATCATGTGCCCAATGGCTATAGAGTAGAAGAAGACACATGGTTGTCTTAATGACTGTATACTATACCAAAAGAAGTATAAAACTTTACAAAAGTGTCCAAAATGTGGGGCATCACGTTATGGAAGAATGATGACATCAACAATTAAAAAAATTCAGCTAAGTTATTATGGTATCTTCCAATAATATACCAAGGGTTAAATGAATGTTTGTTAATGCAAATGATGCTAAGAACTTAACATAGCATATGAACTAGACACTCACCAATGGCAACCTTTAGCATTTAACTGATTCTATTCAATGATGCATAGTTAATACATTGTTCCTTATGTTTTTGTTATGAGCAAAGAAATCTTAGGCTTGCACTTTAAATTGATAAAATGAACTCTCATGGTAACACGACTAGCAAATATAGCACATAACCTATTATATTAGTAATATACAATCTAATTCCTTGGTTATGTAAGAAGAGCAAGTATATCATATTATGCTTGTTGATTTCAAACCTAAAATAATTAGGAAATGACATAAATTTTTTTTTAGGATTACTTATTGAAAACTTAAAGATGGTATAAGAAAAAGGTCTCTTAATCTTTGATGCATATCATTAGAAGTATTTTCATTCTGCAAGCCATGCCTTTTTACACGATCAATGGTTTCCTAATATATAATAACTTGTTTAGCTAGAGAGTTAAAAGGCATGGAGCATGCCCTATTTATAATAATAGTACTTTTTTTCTCAATTGAAACATAGAAAAAAGATAGTGTATTTCGAATATAAAAGATTTTTATATTGGTGTATGCTCTAATAGCTAATTATAGGATAATTATATTTATGTATAATATATTAAGTTTTCTTTATATATATATAAGGCATTATGTTAATTATTATGTTTAATGTTATGTCTACATAATATAAATAAATATTATAATTATCCTTAGAATAATTTACATTATACCTAAAATATCCCTGGTTAAGTATTGTAGTTAATTAGGATAATAATAATCCATCAAAACTACTATGTATGTTAACTAATGATTACAATAATGGATATAAGATATCAAGTTAACTCATATGTATATGTTAAAGAATAAATGTAATAAACTAGCATGCAATAAGAATGATACATGGATTATTATATTATAAGCAGTTCCCATAGTGATAATAATGTACGTGGTCTTTTAACCTAAAATTACTATGATTCCTTACATAAGGAATCATATATTTTGGTGCCATCTAATGTCACATATAATAGGATTGACCCAAAAGATGGTAATTAAGTAAGTTATAAATCAGAAAAAAGGATGTGAATGATCTAAATGAGATTTTATACTTTCTATGTAGAAAGAGTAATATCCATAGGTCTTTTGATTGAGTAAGACTATGAAATTCATGATCATGCTAAAATGGATTGATATATAATATTAATTCATTTATTTTAATTAGTCTACTTAGAAATCAAGAAACATATAGATTGAATTACAAAATAGGTGATATATTTCATGCCTTAAGTTCAATTTAAATATTTAGGACAAAAGGGATTAAACTACATGAAACTTTAATCATAGAAAGGTTATGTTAGATCACTGATAATTCTCATTACTTGGGTGACTGTATTGTATTTCTAGATACCAATCACTCTATATGATACTAAAATAGGATTTTAGGATCACTACTAACATAATGAGAACTTATAGGATCATATACAAAGAATGAATCAAATAGTTGTATTATAGTATAATTAGGAACTCTTAGTTAGACTAAAGCTTCCAATTGAGAAAAGTCCTATATGATTAGGTTTCATTAAGTAATAATACAATATGGTTGGATTTTATTTAGGAATACCAAATATACGTTAATTATTCATCAGTCGTGTTTAAGCTTGGTTAATAATCAAAACCTAATAATCTTCTTACTTAAGGTAAATTCTAGTTAAAAATTATAAATATACATTTTGCGAAATAAAATATAAATTAATTAGATAATTATCTAGATATATTTTATTGGCAAGATCAAATATATTAGTTAGAAAAGGTTCTACTTGTAATCAATTATTCATTTTAAATTAGGTAAGATATATATCCCAAAATAAACAGATATATTATTTTAGCTTTTGAAACCTTAGTTCTACATATATGATATATAGAATATGCTTTTGATTAATTTTTGGATAGATAATCAAAAACTAGAAAACTAAGACCTTAGCAGCTAGCACTGCTTTTGTGAAAAAAATAATAATAATCCTATTTGATCAAATCAAAGTTTTTAGCCATTCATGTGGATACTATAGAGACATTGGCATATAATAAAGTTCATGATCTGACAAATAGCACTTGCATTCGTAACTTCCATGTGTGTTCCTAAGATTTGTGCTAGTAAAACATTTATGTTCATGAAAAATAGAAGTAAGTTGCACCTGCATTCATGATATGGATTGTAATAACTTTAATTTAGATCAAAATGTTTTACATTAGTTTAAAATTATGCTTTAAAGGTATACATTTATCATTAGCTTATGCTTTTTTGCTTAGACCATTAGTAAGTTTTAGTATAATTAAAAAGTTTTTACGATGTTTTCCTTATCCAAAACCTAACATTTTATCCAGTGGCCATTAATATCACAAGTTAAGGAAAGCTTTCAATGGATCATTGAAAGAAGCACGAACTTCAATACCCTTAATTGGAGATGAGGTTTATGAATGGGTTAGAAATGTTAATGCTATTTTTCACAAACCTACAAGCCCATACATTGAAATACCTTATGGAAGGAGAGATCCATATTCTTCAATCTTCTATATTGGGAAAAGTTATTTATGAGACATAACATTGATGTCATACATATGGAGAGAAATATTTGTAATAGTATTATTGGAATACCATTGAACATACTAAGGGAGAGAAGGGATGGAGTTAAAGTCAGGTTAGAGCTGGTTGAAATGTTCATTTAAAGAGAATTAGCATTAGAGAAAAAGAGGGTTAACATATATATCTTTCATTAGTTTGTGATACTCAACCTAGAAAGGTGTAGATAAGTTTTTACAAGTATTTACTTGGTGTTAAGGTGCCTAAAGATATTTTTCAAACATTAAAACCCTTATCTCAATGAAAGACTTAAAGCTAATTATTTTAAAGTCTCATAATTACTATACTTTAATGTAAGAACTATTACTAATGGCTATTTGATCAATCTTACTAAAACATGCTAAACATGCTAGCACTAGAGTTTGTTTGATCTTTAATGTAATATGTAGCAAGGTTGTTGACCTTAGGAAGTTAGACAATATGTAAAAAAAAAATGATATGGTTATATTATATTATCTTAGAATATACTTCCCATCTTTCTTCTTTGACATCATGGTGCATCTAATTGTCCATTTGGAAAGAAAGGTAAAATTATGCTAGTTGGTTTACTTGAGGTGGATGTATTTCTTTAAACGATACATTAAAATCCTAAAATGGTATTTAAAGAATCGATTTTGGCTAAAAGGATTCGTTGTTGAAGGCTACATTGCTAAAAAGGTGGTTAAGTTTTACAATGATAACTTATTGAACATGGAGGGTATTAAACTTCCAAAGTTTCATTATAAGGAAAAAATTGCAAGTAAAGGCACATTGGATATATAAGTGGTAAGTACAAGTCATGAAATATGCATATTAGCCTACTTTTACATTCTATAATATAATAATGAAGTTCAGACTTACTTGAACGAGTATATGACCTATATATGGGAATTGAATCGTAAAAGGAATAATCAATACGTCTAAAGTAAACATAATCGATCATTCTTTAATTAGTTCTAGAGCCTAGTTTGTCTTTAAATAATGCAAGGATTGAATGCTATTTCCAACACTAATAGATGGTTGGCGCAAGGGCTTTATATGGAGGTCACCTTCTATTATGGATATGACACAAATGGGTATTCTTTTTATATAAAGTGCCAAGATGACTAGAGCATCATGCAAAATAATAGGATTATATTGGTGGTTCAAGCAATGCATGTGAGTAGTTCTAAAGATAGGAACCTTATTTACACCAATATATCATATTACTAAGTTACTGAAAACATTTAGGAACTTGACAATATTATGTTATAAGCATTTATGTTTCGATATAAATGGGTTAAGAATAAGAACAACATCTAAGTTAATGAGATAAGATTCATGCTATTGGATTTTAATAAGGAAGGTCATAAGGAGGAACTATTCATAATGACATCTCAAGCTAAATAAGTTATTTAAGTGACAAACTCATCGGATCAGAAGTGGTATGTAGCTTTTCTAAGGGAAAGGCAGATTGTTGGTAATAAGGACAAAGAAGATATAAGGATAATATTAAGTAAACTCATCCTTTCTCTATACAAATGCCTTCAGTGGATGATGAAGGTGATATGAAAGAGTTCTATGTATAATATGATCATGTTAAAAGGATATATGTTGAAGATCCTGTTAAATATGTTAGGAAAGATTAATAGTAATTAGGTTTATATTTCTTGTGCCTATATTATATGTATAATAGATAATATTTCTAAATTATTATTATCTAATACTTAATTATATATTCTAATCTTCTAATATAATGTAGCTTTTATATGCTAAGTTCTGACTCTTTTAAAAACCATAATTATCTTAACACTTGGTGGTGAGAATGGTGCTCCTCAACTCAATAAACAATATATAATACTACCAAAATTTAATAGAATAAGCCATATACTAAATTTCTCTTTAATAAAAGTATATAGTATTAATATTGTACTTATAATATCAATTTTGATATGTTATGTCCTTCTTTTGCCATAATGAATTTCATAAATATTTTTGCTAATGTCTATATCATTGAAAAATAAAGTAACTTTCTTTTTTTAGCACTTAAACTTATTGCTTCTAGTTTTGTAACATGTACATATTTTATATCTTCAATATTTGGACCCAATTAAATATATGAAATTGTTACCATTGTGTGTTTATTATATTCGGGATATTATTTTTTTCCACAGAGATATTAAAATAGGGCTTGAATACTATTGTTTACAATAATATTGTTTGTATAATAATATGGTTACTAGATTCTATAATTAGGTTTAGATATTATTCTAGTTATAGTAGAGTTTATGTGAATTCCATTGGATTACAAAGAAACTAGTAATTTATGTCAATTATTGTAAAACACTATTGTCTTATATTGAACATTACATGTCAATTATTTAGTACAAATAGATATATTATGTGAAATTTAAGATATAAAAAGATATCATTTTTCAATAGCAATTTACAAATTTACATCTTATATATAACCGTGTCAATTATTATACTAAAAATTAATGATATAATCTATTTTCTACATCAATTAGTATTATTTCAAATATTCGTTATAAATTTGATGTTTTTCTTCAATGATTCAACAATATTCAAGAACAAAACATGTTGATTTTCTTGTAAAATAAATGACATCATTACCATTTTCACATTGATTCCTAAATGATATTGAATACATCAAACATACAACAATATATATATATATATATATATATATATATATATATATATATATATATATATATATATTGATAAATAACTGATAACAAATGGATTAAATAATCAATGTTATTTGATTATTTTGTAGTAGTGTCAACAAATAAACTTGTGTGAATAATAATAATAATAATAAAGCTAATATAGTAATAATTATATAAAGTAATTGATATAAATAAATAGATAAACATATTAAGTAAAATAACATTACAACATATTGATAATTGTACAATAGATAGTAGTAATAGTACTAAAAGGTTCAAAAAAGAAATTTAAAGGGGCAACACCAAGGATTCAATAATAAAATCTTCTTATAGAATGAGGTTCATTATTAGTGATCCTTCTTAAACAATTTGAACAATATGCTCATATAGAAACAACTTAACTTTTCTATGTAATATTATATCAAATAATGTTGATAAAGCCTTGTAGATGAGAATTAGATTTAGGCCATGTAAGAAGAGATTCACCAATTAAAAACAAAATGAAATATGGAATCTTATACCTAAAGCCTCATAATCATTCAATTATTGACATAAAAATGGGTATTCTATAATAAATTTGATGAATATGAAAAAAATGGCCTAAAATAAAGTAAGATTAATAGTACAAGGGCATAAACAACATGAAATCGTTGATTATGATGAAATTTATGTTCTTCTTGTTAGACTTAAATCTATTAGGATGCAAGTTACTTTCATATTTAGAAATTTCATGTTTCATCAAAATGGATGTTAAAAGTACTTTTTTTAAATGTTTTCTCAAATAAGGAAGTTTATATTAAGCCACCTTCTAGATTTAAAAGAAGAAAATTAAACATTATTTTTTTATTAAAAACATTAATTAAGAATTTCTTGTTGAAAATGATTTTACAAGAAGTAAACATTACCATGTTCATCAAAAACATTGATCAAAATATTTTAATTGTGCAAATTTATGTTGATATCATACTTAGATATTTAATAAACTATTACATAAGGAATTTTCTAATCTTATAAAATGGGGTTTCAAAGAGCATAATAAGACAACTTACAATCTTCCTAAGACTTCAATTAGTAAAACAATTCAATGATGTTATTTTCATAAATCAAGCCAAGTACACTGAAGATCTCCTAGAAAAATTTGGGATGAAAAATACTAAGATCCTTGGTACTCCTATGAGCTTATCCACTATAATTAATAAAGATGAAAATGATAAATTAGTATATGAGAAGTGATATAGAGTTATGATTAGCTCACTTCTTTAATTAATTGCAAATAGACTAAACGTCATGTTTAATGACTATATGTGTGTAAGATATCAATCAAATTCCAAAAAAATTATATCTTATTGCTATAATAAAAAATTTTAAATATTCATTTGATATGCAAAATCTTAGTTTGTGGCATTCCAAAAATAAATTCAATTTTATTGGATATTTTGATGTTAACTTTGTAAGGTATAAGTTGGATAATATAAGAACTAGTAAAGAATGTCACTTATTAGGTCAATGTCTTGTTTCATGATAAAGCAAAACATAACCTTCAATTGCTTTTTTCATGATGAAGTAGAACATTTGATAGTTGGAAGTTATTATGCTTTAGTATTATGGATAAAGCAATAACTTAGAGATTACAATTTGAATTTTAATATTTTTGTACTTTATAATAATACTAGTATTAATAATTAGTTGATTTAATGGTAGAAAATTAAGTCCTAAGACATTTTGAGCCTAATAAAAGGTTTTGAATTTGATTCTTTAAGATGAAGCAATAACTTAGAGATTACAATTTCAATTTTGATATCTTTGTACTTATAATAACACTAGTACTAACAATTGATTAGCTTAGTGGTAGAGATTAAGTCCCAAGATGTTCTAACTCTAATAAAGGGTCATGAGTTTTTTTCTTTAAAATGCTTTTATTGGGAGAAGTTTACCATTTATTATTCTTACGTTGATTAAGTTTAATCTTATACCTAGTAAAAAAGGTGTGGAAAAACCTGATGTAAAACTTAAAAAAAATGATAATAATATTAGTATTATCAATTTAACTAAAAATGTTATTCATCGTTCTCAAACTAAGCATATTTAAATTAAATGTCATTTTATACAAAATTTTATTCATAAAGTGGATATTGAACTCAATTTTATAAATACTAAATATCTATTACATGATTCTTTCATAAAGCTCATTTATAAAGATTAATTTTGTTTTATTAGAAATGAAATTGGAACAATTAATCTTCATTAATTTGATTAAAAATCATGAATAAGATAATCGTTGATATTTTGTCAAATGAATTATTTTCATTCTAAGTGGCATATTGACCTTTTCTTTACTTTGTTTAATTCTTATATGCATTATTTAATTTACTTTGTTTAATTCTTATATGCATTATTTAAAAAAATGCATACACAATAAATATATAAATTCATGAATATAGTTTTGCATTTTTTTATAAACTTCCTAATGCATAAATTTTCCTTTGGTCTACATCATGGTATATGCATAATTTTTATTAAACATATTTATTGCATATATTTTTCAATAATTTGTTAGAATTGTTTTGTACATTAGCATAATCAGTGATAATTTGTGAATTTAGATTAACGAATGCACAAGTACTGTAAAGTATTTTAGTTAAGCCTAAGTTGTTAATCATATTATGATTAGACTTTATTTAGACACTTAAGCTTATATAGATGTTTTACTTATGAGCTTTTATTTCTAGGTTTTCTATAATAGGCAAGTTAATCAAGTCCAACTCATTAGGAAAAGGTCTCAGGTTTTACCTTATATATACTTATGGTTGCCTTATTGTAATACAAAACTTGTAATGCATATAAAGGATGAGAATTTAACAACTCTCTTATCTCTTTATGATCTTTTCTTTATCTTTTCATATTCATGGAAAAGTAATAAATCTAAATCCGAAGATAAGTAGATATGAAATACAAAGATATTCTGTGATCAAATTGTAGTAGATCCATTATCAAGGACATTGTATTAATGTTCAAGTATATTTTTTTACCTATAATTATTTCTTATTTATTAATTTGCACAAACTTATATGTTATGTAATATAATGAATGTTATCCTATGATTGGCTTTTCATATTCTTATTTTAGTTCTTCTAGCAATAGTATTAGAGCTAATTTCTATCATATTAGATAGCTTTGATTTGTACAAATTTTATTGAAAAAGCTAGATGGTGTTTTTAGATTTTCAAAATATAAAAAGCTATAAGATTTAAGATAAATTTTTATCTTATAGTAATGAATTAATGAATTTTTTTTGAATAATTTTCTATAGGTTTTCAATATAATTTACAAAAATTATTTAGTTAATTTGTGTATGAATTTTTTATTTTTTTCAATTGAAACTTGAAAATTATGAGTTTCATGTATTTTGAAAAGAATTTGCAAAAGTAAATCGAATTCATATATTTCATCAACTTAGTTTAGGTTTTCATCTCAAAATGATAAATCTAAGGTAACTAATGTATTGATTTGATTATTTCTAAATTGTATAATAATTTGAAACAACTAGTTTGAAAAAGATAATAAGATTTTTTTTTGGAGAAATTTCATGATCATTAAATAATTTTTCCATAACTTTTCTTCAAATCCTTGCATAGATTAATCTTAAATTTAGATTATATTGAAAAGTCTTTAAAAAAGTTTTTTTAATGAAAACTAAATGATTTTGAACCAAGTTTAAATCCCAAATTGTAAATGCAATTTAGTGAAGATAACTAGGGAATTATTATAACTATGTTTTTTATGTAAAATTCAATCTTATCATTTATGTAATCATTAATCTATTTCATTTTTCTTTTGAACAAATGTTTTGTGTTGTTTAAATTTGTACTTTAATGAATTTAAACATTTAAATGATTGGTGATGTTGGGAAAGGAGTAATTATGCATAACTATATAAAACTTTACTCACTTTAGCCTTGGAGATCAAATCCACACCAAATCAAGTATAGGTAAGAAATTGACGAGGCCTAGTCAACTTTTGATAGCTTTAATCGTAGTGGTTTTCAATGACTCCATAGTATCATGAAAATTAATCTATGTGATTTTGTTTTTGGCCCTTGTTATGATTATTTCAACAGGACTTTTAAAGGTATGACTTTTTATTTATATTTTATCTTGTTTATGAGAATATTTAGTGATTTAGTTTGTAATTGCTTATCTAATGCCATTATTACAATATAAGAGTATCTAATGAGTAGTAGTTTACGAAATGAATACTACTTCAATGCACCTTGTTTTCTTTATTTAACCATTAAATGGAAAAGAAGCTACCATATAAATTGGTTTTATTGGCTTTTATAAGTTAAATGTAATAATTAATTGATATGATGGTTATATATTTATTAAATAAGTTCTAATAACTTAAGCTTTGCAATGGTGAAAATTATAAATATTATTAATTGACAATTAATCTTGATAAATGGCAATTAATATTTTAAATATGTAATTATTGGTCAAATTTAAAGACCTGAAAAGTCTTGTTATTTGCACTAGTTGAAGACAAAATGGTTTTATGGACTTATAGTTTGAAAGCCAAGAATTAGCATTAGGAAAATGCATGATATATAGCCATACTTCAATGATATAATTATTAGTTATGACTTGGCCATGAATGGCTAGCAATCACAAGCTTTAATAACCTAAATTGATTGATAGTGATGGGTCCATTTCAATGAAATAATTTTAATAATGATTGATTTTATTTTTTTATGTGATTATGAGTTTTATGTCTCTAAAATTATACATCATAGTATTTATTTTTTGGAAACTATATGTGAGGACAAGTTTGTAGTAATTTTGACCAAAGTTATTATTATATGTAGTATTTGGCTAATTATTTGTGAAAATGTGTTTCAACCACATAAACTATTGTAAGAATCAAATTATTAATGACATATATGTTTTAGGAAATAAATTAAAATTTCTAATATTTTATCTTATAAATTTGATGTAAGGTAAAATTTACACAAAAATCTTAAGGAACTCAAATTGATCTATGTGGAAATTACTTTATTCATGTCATGCAATGATGAGAACAAAATGAAATTATTAAAGCCTCTATGTTTAATATTACAAAAGTAGAGTATCATGGGATGTCTAACTTTAAAAATAAGGCAAAAATCACTAGGTATTATTTAAATTGAGGATCAATTGATAATTATTCCATATTTTGTATAGTTATGAGCTCACTTATTATGAAACCAATCATAACAAAAATATGGGTTTATATATATTTATATGACTATCAGCCTGCCTATCATGGGACTAGTCATGATAAAAATTGTATTATATTCTTAGATTTTAAATTCCCCATCAGTGTTAAATTTAGAAGAGTAATACTATTTAATATGAACTTACTATTTTATAGGGAAATAATTAGCATGAATAATATGATTACATGTGTAATAAATGTTTTCCTCAATATTGTGTATATGTAATTTTACTATCATTATTGCTTAGGACCAACTGTGAGAACTAAGAATCTCTAAAAGTTTATTTTGGCCTATCATGAATTGTTTATATTTATTATTGGACATTTCTTATGAATGTATATTCACCTATTATAGGATCCATTGTAAGGAAAGTTTATATCTGATAGATGTTATTCTTGAAAAATGATTTGAAAAGTTAATTAATATGTAACATTAAGTTTTAAAAGTGTCATTTTTTAGAAATCAATTAATTTTATACCTTGCATTTTAGCACAGTTGATATTTATACATTAACTTAAGTTTAAGTTTGGTACTAGTTAAATATTTTGTAAAACTTGACTTATATTTTAGTAAACTTTTATAATGATCATATATTTATAATTTGATCAATTGTGCATCCATCTATCATGAAGCCAATCATGATGGACTATCATTATGAAATCCTTAAACTAAGGAAAATGAAAAACTTTCAAAATAACACCTTTTTTTTTGTCAAATATGATGCTTTTATACAAAACAAATATTTTGACTTGTCTTTTTCTTTTGTTTAAAAGGGTAGAGACTCATAAAGTTAGTATGTCCTCATTGTAATATTAAAATAAAAAGTGTGATTAGTTCCATATCCTTCCACTACTAATAACATATTATTTCAAGTATTTTGTAAATATGCTTGTGCCTATATATATATATATACACTTGAGTTGTTATGGAGTGGAGATTAAGTTCCTAATTAAATAGGGAAAGTTCTATCATGTTGAAATAAAATTCATTAAAGATATATGGTTATGATAATGAAAGGTATTATTTTGTAACTAATGTCAAATAGACATTTATAGTTACCTCAATGAGATAATGTACTCACTTATAATTATATTCAAATTATGAATTAATAATTCATTATGGATATGTAACAATGACAATATAAGACATAGTTTTGTGAATAATGTCGAATAGACATTTATTGTGTTAATGTTGTCATATTAGTTAAAAAGGCACATTATAATTTGACACTTAGAGACATTTAAACCCTGTTTCATTTAATATGTTGAGGTTATTAAATCTCATTTGGCATTTTGGATAAATGCTTAGACTATAAAGTTAAGATATATATTTGATCATTTTTACCATTTGTATATATCTCAATTATTTCATATCTAGTTTCTTTTGTAGTTATTAAGGTATAAGTCTTGATATGTCTGACATTAGTATCCTTATAGGATGTAATGATCCTTTTGTTAAAGGCTTATGATCTTGTTTTAAACTAATACCTATAATACTATCATGCTTATTATTTAGCATTCCTTATTATTGTAATCCAAGGTTTTATTTTTCTGACTATGCTATCCAAGTGGAGATTGTTAAAATTATTCTATGGACTAGTATAATTAATGATAACTTATGGACTTGTATTAATGAACACACAAATAATGTAAAGCATTTTAGTTTGGCCCAAGTTAGTGATCATATTATGATTGGATCCTTTTTGGACATTTAAGCCTTTGTGAATGCTTCATTTTATGGGCTTTTGCTTCTAGATTTACTATAATAGGCAAGTTAATCCAGTTCTACCCATAGAGAAAGGTCCCAAGCCTCACCTTATATATACTTGTAGCTACCTTATTGAAATATAAAGCTTATAATGTATATAAAGGATGAGAGTTGGACAACTCCCTCCTAACACTTTATGACCTTTTCTTTATCTTGACAAATTTGAACATGAAGATAAGTAGATTTGAAATATAGAAATATTCAATGGTAAAAAATTGCATTAAATCTATTATTAGGGATAATATATTAACATTTAAGTATGATTTTTTACTATAATTATTCCTTGTTTATAGATTTGCACAAACTTATATGCAATGTAATATGGTGAACGTGATCCTATAATTAGCTTTTCATATTCTTATTTTAATTTTTCCAAGGAAGTTTGCATACATCCAATAAAAATAATTGGTAAATTGGAAACATTGCCGTAATTCCTTTATGCCTAGGAGTAATTTTCATGTCAAGAGTCTTTATGATATTTATTGAATGCTTTGACTTTTTCTACGCTCTAAGATTAGTCTAAGACTTTGTATATGTATATTTAATAATTTAATCATTATTATTATCATAAAAATAGAAGTAATTTTTATAGGGTGGAGTTTTGTGCCCTAACATCTAATAATTCTTCACTGTTAATGTAAAGTTATAACTTACAAAGTGATCTTTAAATGAATTGAACTTTTCATCGCAATTGACATAATGTTGAGCTACAAGTTTGGATTTTTGTGCCTTGATTACTATTAATGATAAATTTATCCTATATTTAGCTTTCGTATCCAATAATTTTTCACTATTAGTGTAAAGTTGTAACTTATAAAGTGATCCCTAAACAAATCGAACTTTTCATTACATCTAACATAAATGTTAAGCTATGAGTTTGTGACCATTTTAAATATTCATTGTTGACTTCTTAGCATAAGATTGAAAATCCAAGAAAGGAAGCACATTGACATCTTTAATGGATGCATAAGAACTTAAGAGCAAATTTTTATTTTTCTTTTTAAAAAAAATGACTGACCTTAATATTACTATTTTATTCAAGAATTGCATAATGGTGGTGGTAATTAACTTGTTTTCTAGTAATCAAATAAAAAATATATAAAAATGACCACAAAAGGCAATTCTAATGTATTTTATAAAAGCCTTTGCAAAATCCCTTAAGAGACATGTACATTAAATACAAATTTACAAGAAATAAGGTAAATAGATTTAGGAAACAGTATCTTAATTTGTTCACACTTAAAGATTTAGGAAGAAAAAATTATATAAATTACAAATAAAAGTGAGAAAAATGGTAGCAAGGTGCTATAGGTTAAATGCAGAGTGTGTTTAATATATGTCTAAGTGAATTTGGCTAAAAGATCCTTTCTGCATCTTTCTTCACCTATCTATGCTTTTTATAGAAAGAGTAATTATTGGTTTAAATTGAAGTTATAATTTTTTGGAGTTCTTTTTAAGCTTCCATGTGGCTTATATGTGGCATATTCTCATATTAAGTTAATTGTCATAATGTGTTTCAATAAGAAACCCACATAAAAACTTATTTCAACTTATAAGGGTGCTTAACCTATAAGTTTCTTTAGTAAAAAAAGTTACTTATCATCCTTCCACTTAATTCAACCATTTCATAAGCCATAATTTTCAAATAAAGGCAAATAGAGGCCCTTAAGTTTAGATGCTTTAAGTTGCCAAAGAGGAGCAAAATTATCCTACCATAATCAGCTAGTTCAACGACCTTTTAATTGAAAAACTACTAGAAAGAAGATACAACATTTTTTTATAAATGCCCCACTCAAATCTTGGTTGAAGATTTAATAAAATTTAACCTCCTGACCCAATCATTTGGCTTACATTTTAATTAGAGACTCACGTATGACCAGGATACTATATTAAGATCTTTTAACTTTTATTCTTGGTTGAACCAAATGAAAAATGAATTTAAATTATTTTAGCTTAATTACGCATTAAGAGAAAACACCATCCTATTATGATAATTCAGCTTATGTTTAGGTTAAAGGACTATCAAAGAAATGTTAAATCATTTTGTTATAAGTATTCGATTTGCATTTTAGTCGAAGAATTACTTATTAAAGAAAAAATTGCCTTATTCTAGCACAATTGTTTGACTTAGATTTTGGTTAAAAATGAAAATAGGGATGAATGTTGAGTAGAATCCTAAGCATTGCCATATAAATGACATCATTTGACCATTTAATCTTTGCTTTCATTTTTAGCAATTTTCTCATTTAATCTATAGTTGTATCTTAGTTAAATTTATAGCTAGCACACATGGCATCCTAATGTGTGTCAGTTCTACCACAAATTATCATATCTCTTAGCTTTTTATATTCTATAATTGCATGTAATTTTAAAAGTTTGCAGTTTCTCAATGCAAAGCCTTTTGTATTAAGCTACTACCATAATAAGACTTTCTTAATGAGCATTAATTACCTTTGCAATCACCTCCTTATGAATTCTCAAACACATCTTCAGTCTTCCTTTTTTACCTTTTTTATTCTTTTCAATCATATTTCTCTATCTCTATTTCTATTTCTATTTCTTTTTCTTCTTTAATTTGTGCCTTTTCTTCATTTGCTTACCATGTTATTGCCTAGTTAAGCTTTTCCACCCAATCATAAATAACATTGACACTAGTGAAAGTGATTGATCCAAACCTACAAAAATCAAAGATTTTAAAGCTCAAGGTATTATTTCCATCTCTAGAATATCCCATTGATAAGGATAAACCATTATATTTTCATCTTGGCCCTCTTACTACCTTTTTTGATGATATTCTCCTTAAACTTAAAACATTAACTTTGTTTACTAGGACCTCAATCTTTATTTTTCTCTAGGTAATTAAAGAAAATAAAACTTTTCATAATTTTCCTTCATACACATCTTACTATTAAACTCAATATATCCATTGGTAATACCATATGCAGAAAGAGAAAGTAGATCTTTGGAGACCTATTAGAATTCTTGATGTTATTCAACTAGCTAGGCTTCCAATTAAAGCTAATGGGCTAATGTTTGGCATGATTATTTCATTTTGGTCATCTTTGACCAACTTGCTTTATGTTCAATATGGCTCAATAAGCTCTTTGATATTTGATGTTTCAACCATTATAGGTTTGTCACCCTTAAAACCTTCTCTTACAACTTTTGATCAATGTCTTTTAAAAATTAGTTGTGTCACACCCCAATATTTGATTTATACCACCTTCCACAACATATATCAAGTAAAAGATGGTTTAGTAGTAAGCAATGTTGAATGCATCACCTTTCTAACCTATTAGTCATACAAGCATTTTTGCATTACGTCCCTTCCTTAAAAGTTTCTCTGACTTATATCCTATTAGCTACAATGTTGAATGAAAGTTAACAAATGGCCTTAACACCTTTGATCCTAGCCCATATGTTTAACAATATAACCATTGCTTCTAAATACTTTAAGTAGAATAAATCATTTACTAACTTAGGTGAACCACTTTGGGTTTTCCAAATATAACTAATGGTAATTTTTTGGATAACTTTAAATTGAATAAGAAAACTAAGAAAAATGATATGCTATTTTGTATTAAATGCATTTGACTTGTTCGAAGGGTATAAAGAAAGTTAATCGAGTCAAAAACCTTTGAATATTTTCTCAAACACTTTTTCTCTATCCTTTACACTTTTTCAGCTGATCATAAAATGAAGCAAATTAATATTTTTTTACTTTAGGTTTAAAGGTGCTAAATGGTTTAGATCCTCACCTAACCTAACCAATCTTACTAGTGTATATGTCTAATCAAAGTTTTTATGCCCTTAATTTATGACAATTAGCCTCCTTAACAAATTAAGTTTTTAAACATTTAGAGTTTTACCAAACACCTTAGCATAAAACATCTGCCTCATTTAGTTTCTTCCTTTGAATCTTGCCCACAAAGAATTTAGGGGAAATCTTACTTAAGTGCTACATATCAATGACCTTAACAAATCTCTAACCAAATGCTTTAATCTTCAAAACTTCTCACCTTGTCATGCTTATACTAATTTTTTCTAAAATTGGTGGTTCAACTAAATTAATAAATATTTTAACGTGATTGTGGATAAAAACTAACCTATATTACTTTTATGTAGGCTCTAGAGGCTTCAAAGAAAATTGTAGGTATGTATTTTGCCAAAATTTTTGCTTTCAAGAAATATTACAAGGTCAAATATGATTTTAAAAGAATAAATTACACACTTCAAGAGGCTAAGGCATCCTTAAACAAGAAAAGACATACTCATAACCAAGCTTTTCAAAAAAAAATTTTACATGCTTTTATTAACAATCTAAGTTTTGAAAACTTCTTAATAAAACCTCTTTTTCAACCAAAATTAATATTTGGCTAAATATATAAAACTAGTAAGATTGAATAAATACACCTTAAAGTAACTATTGCCTATTTATTCCTTTACACTTCTGATGAGATGGGTAGATGGGCCAAGACTGCACTTTGGGCTTACATCAAACTGTCACTTGGTAAAACTTAAAACAACTCATAATTTCTTGTATTTTATTTTACTAATAATTTTATTTGTCAATTGCTTTTAACTCAAGGTTAGGCCATTCTTTTAAGCCATATCCCTAGAACTATGACTAAAGTTGAACATGTAACTCAACAATTCAAGGAAATAAGAAAGAAACATGAAGAAGCCAAATGAATGTTTCTTAAAGATAAGGAAGCTTCCATTCAAACTTCTTAAAAAAGAAAGCAAACTAAGAGAAAGACATCTAATGCAGCTAATAACTAGTTAGCCAAACATACTTCCCAATCGAAAGTAAAGAAACCAAGACTAAAAGCTTGGTGCTATAAACTTGCTTGCCTTCAACTAATATAAAAAATATTAACCACTAAACCTTAACCTCAAGACACACTTTAATTAATTACACTTATGGTAAGCTTAATCCCCTTCACAATTTGACCTTCTCCTTTGGTTACTTTGCTAGATCACTAATCAAATATTTTCATTTTAAGTATAAGATAAAGATTAGCTAACATGTGCAACTTCAACTGATTTTGAGGTCACTTAATCAAAGTAGCATTCGACCTCTTAAAACTTATCTCTTAAAAGTTTAAAAAACCAATTTCACATATGTCAGCCAACACTCTTGTTCCACCTAATGTTCTACCTGCTTCAACTTAAGAAAGATAAATGCTAGTCTCTACTAACTTGGCGTAAAGACTGTTAGAGGTATAAAAGTTATCTAAAGCTAGTCTGATGACAGTTGGCAGTGAAGAGATGACATAGATAAAGAAGATTTATCCAAGAATAATTTTGACCAATAGCTAGATGTTAATAACCATCTTGGTGGTAAACAACATGAATATCTTAAACCATCTTTTCATAACTTTAACCAGTCAAATGTACTTGACTAGTTGGATATGAATCTTACTTTGATTAAAAACAAATTTGATCAACAAAATGATTAGGAACATGTAGATGACATTCATTGATTTTTCTTAATTTTGTAATTTTTTTGGAGCAATCATTCAACCTTAGCCATTCAATTAATTGAAAAGGCCACCACCATTAATGAGTGTGCTAAGAAAATAAAGACTACAATGGCTTCATTCAAAGAAGTTCTCGGTCAAAACTTGGAAGCGGGGATTGAATACTAAAAAATTCATGAGAAACTTGAGAAAAGTTTGCAAGTCATGAAAAAAACTACTAAAGCTAATTCTTCCATTATTGTTGGCTTCAAAACATACATGTTGGATATAGTTAAGAACTTTCCAATCATAGTTAAGCAAAGCATCAACTACCCAAATGACTTGCCAAACTTGGTCCAAGTATAAACAAGAATTGCTTTTCTTCGATAAAGCTAGCAATGAACATCATAAACCTCTGCTTGTAAAACATATAGCCTATAATGACAAAATTTCGGCTCAAAATGATGAGATTTCAGCCTTAAAAACCAAAATTTCACAATTACAGTAGAAATTGAAGCAACTAGAAGATACTCAACCAACTTTGGAGTCTAAGCTTCAAACTAGAAAGTCAAAGAACAAAAGCTTAGACAAAAGGTAAGGAGGTAACAAAAGAGTATAAATTGGCTAATGCACATTTATCTTAGATGGCCGATAAATCCAAGACTATGTCTAAGTGAAAGACCACTACAGTAGCAAAATAGGAGAATTTCAAATTCAACTTCAAATCACCTTTTTTAAACTTGTAATTTTTATTTTTATAACGTGTATAGGCTAACTAGGTAGTTTAACCACAACTTAGTCAATCTTTTATAATCCTTTTAGCCGAGTTTTCGATTTTTTTAATCAAATGCAGCCAAAATTAGCTTTGGCTCTTATCTTATGAATGTTTGGCTTTATTTTTTAACTGAATTGAATGTATTTTTCAATATATTTTAAATAAAAAATTCATTTATAGATAAATTAAAATATTTTTTTACATAATTTTAAATAATAAAATTTAATTATAAATAAAATAAAATTATTCTTATTAAAATAAAACAAAATTAATTTTAAACAAAATTTAACTCTAAAAGAATGCCCAAGAGGTTGGGGAATCGATGACCAATTTATCCTTCGCTTTGTGAAGGAGAATTGATCACCACAAAAGATAAGAGAAACTTTGCCGCAGCGTTTAGTTCGACTTCGACAACTTTGAATCTTGATACGTTAAATAAATGAGTATTTCTTAATGGGCTGAAACTCATATCCGATAATGGGCTGAGGCAAAGCACAATAACACTAGCTTAGACGACTTTTAAAAAACAAATAATCCTAAACCAACATTATTACTTTTAATGTAGTGTTATATAAAGGCCGACATTAGCTAATATTTTTGGGGCTAAATTAAAAGTATTTCTAATATACAAAAAATTTGTAATGACATATAATTTTTAGTATTTTATGTATTGCTAAATATTTTAAATATAATTTTATAATTATTTATTACTTAAAAATTTAAGAGAAAGTGAATTATAAGCAATTGAATTAGAATTTATTAGAAATTACTTTCACTTAAAGTGAATCTTTTTATTCTTTAAAGGACTTGAAATCATTAATGAATTATTATATAATCAGTAGTAAACTTTTAGTTGGATTATTCTCCGTTTTATCATTAATTTTTCTCTCAAAAACTATATCAATTATTTTATTTTTGATAATAAGAAATAAATTAGTTGAATATGAACCAAATTAGTCCATATAGACATTAAAATAAAAAGTAATAGTATAATAAAGTCATGTAAATGTAAAATCCAAGCATTGCTATTAATTATGTATGTAAATATATTTTAAGATAAAAGACAATTCAATGAATTCATTTAATTATTTTCACAATTAGAAATCTTGTTAATTGATTTAAAATTTATAAAATTAGAATCCTATTAAAAAATAAATATTTAGAGTTCTTAATATATTGTTATGGTAAAAATTGTAACACCATTAGCTAAAAAAATAAAAAATAAGAAAATGACACAAAAACATACATAAAATCCGAAAATTCATTGTAAATAAAAATAATAAAAATATTTGATATACATTAAAAATATGTCTTAAGAATTAAAATAAATAATAATTTTAAAATTTTGAAGATATTGAAATGCGTTAGCCGACATCATTACTCATAGATGTTGGAGTTATTCACTATTTTCTTTATCTTTATTTAATAAATTTAAATAAATTATAAGTATTTTAAATTTAACTCCTCAAATAAGTTAAGTTAGAAAAAGTAGGGATGCATATTATTTTTTAACTATTCAACGCAAAGCAGTAAAATCAATGGTTTATAATTTATTTAATATTATTTTTCATTTCTCTTTTTCTTTTTTAAGTGCTTCTTTAAAGCAATATTTTGAACTTAAATTTTGTAAAATTATTTTCTATTCTCTAGATTATATCTTGTTAAGTTAACAAAATATTATATTTATGTATTTTAAATTTTACAAATTCCAAATATACAAAGAGTGAAAATATTTTACAAGTGCTAAATAACACATAATTCTTTTTTTTAACATATAATTACACAATATTATTATAAAATTGTAAAAAAATTTAGGGGCATGGTCCCCTTGTCCTTACCTTATATGCATCGAATTTCAACCTAAAATTGGGTTCTGAAATGCAAATTTAGGCATGAAACGTGGGTAAAAAGACTATAGGCACTAGGAGTAGCTTGCAGTCATAAGACTTGCTGATCTTCTTAAATTAGAGCTCACATTTTTTATGGATTGATGTGGGCAAGCCCACAAAGCCCTGATTGCAAGCTAAGCTTTTTTTTTTAATTTTTAATTAAGAATTTTAATAATCTATCAAGTATTTGAAGACTTTCTTAATTAACTCAATTTCTAATTCAATATCTAATAGGATAATATAATTTTATTTATCTTACTTGAATAATCCGTTGCACATAATAACAAAAAAAATTAATTGTTCAATAACAATATACAAAAAAAAAAGATTTTTTCTAATATAACATAATACAATATTTTTGAAGGTATCTTCCTTTGTTTACATTTAGAATTCTATTTTTAATTTTTATGTATACACATTTAATGATTTAATCACTCCTAATAGTAAAAAAAGTGATAATAGTAAAAAAAATGAAAAATACTCGTGAGTATCTATAGACATAATAATTTTTTCTTGCATTTTTTGCTAGTTTATGTAGGTATACCTACATGAGCTCAAGTTTGTGCAATGACGATTCACCATATTTTACATTTCTATACAAATTAGCACAATGGAAGTCTTTGTTAAAAAGCTCATCTAATGATCCCAAACAATTCAACAGTCATTTCGACACATTATTATATACTAAATTTTAAAGGAAAAATATATGTAAATATTATAATGTTTAGTTTAGTTTGAAAAATTTAATTTGTTGGAGCTAAATAAACATCTTTTTAATTTATTTGTAAATAAATTTTAATTTTATAAAAATATAAAAATAATTATTTCAATTGATTTATGATTAAATTATATTATTTGAACCTTATTGAAATATTGAATTATCTTAGATTGAAAAGTAAATTGTGATGATATTATTACTAATAAAATGTTAAAATAAATATTAAATATTTTAGGAAAAAATGTACAATACCCTTTTTAATTTTGGAATGGTTACGTTTTGCCCTCTTTAATTTTATAAAATTGAAAATTAAACCTTTAAACTAATTAAAATTTAGGATTAAAATTTATCATCTACTTAATTAATCACTAATTAATTAAATTACATGATTTTTTGTGAACTCTTTTAATCAGAATCATAATGTTATTATATTTTGGCTTATCATCCAATATTTTTATGCATAATTTCTATATTATATATCTAATAGAAATTAAATTAGATATATAAAATTTAAATTAAATGTTTGAAAATGGATTGCAAAAATAATGTACAAAAAATTACATAATAAATTGAGATATAATAATATTATAATTCTTATTTAAACTTTTTATGAAAGATTATGTAATTTAATAAAATATTTAATTATGGGAATGATGTGTGTTGATTTTAAATCTCATATAGTTTAATAGTTTGATTTTTAAGTTTTTAAAGTTAGAGGAGATAACATGTAACAATCCTAAAATTAAAGAGAATATTTTGAATTTTTCTCAATTTTTTTTATAAAACATGTATTTCATGCAAATGAAATAGATTCTTATAAAATTTTTATGATAATAATAATCATAGTGTAAAAAATATGAATGTACATGGAACAAAGTATATTTTTTTGTAATTTAAATGTCAAAAGTAGGGATTAATTTTAGAAGTAAGAATAATACTACAGCTAATGAAGTACTAGTAGCACCCAAATGAGTTGTCAACTATTTATGACCATTTTAACAAGAACTTATAATGCATTGGTTTGCATTTCAAAACTTAATTTTAGATTCAATTTCAATGCATATAACACTACTTACTAAAAAATGTTTATTGCTTATTTATAAGGCATTTACGACTTCCGAATGATATGTTATTTATTGGACGCTAGTCTATTAGAACAGGCTCCTCTAAAGTTTTCAAAACACTTTACAATAAAGTGCTTACATCCCAACCTTTAAAATAATCCAAAGGTTGAAATTTAATTTTATTAAGTCCATTTGTTTGGATTTGTGGCTAGCTCTCAACATTTTAAAAGCTAAGGCAATAAATCTTGGGTAGAAAACTACAACATTTTCATCTCTCCGAATCCAATGCCAAAATTGATTTTATTAATTATTTTTTAAAAAATATTAATTTAAAATTCATAGAAAAAATTGACCCTTTATTTTCTTTTTCATTCCCGCCTTTAGTTTTTTCCTTATTCTAGCATGCATTTTGTGCTTGTATGCTCTTCAACCTTCTAAAATAGAATGTTTCAAAAATTTTACAAAGGCCAAAGAGTTTGAGAAAATATATAAATCGAGAAACCTTGAAAAGTTTCAATCTTTTTTATTCTCGCACATGTCGTAGTTGTTTCTAAAAAATAATCTAGTTTTCTAAAGGTTTAGTTATTGGTTGGAAAGGTCTTATCTTTTTTGTTTGTGATGGATGAAAGCTCTTGCAAAAATCCTATTCCAAGTTATTCATTAGTGAAAAGTTCAGTAACGTTATCACTAAATCATCCATGGTTGCAATAGCAAATTGAGGAGTTTGATATTTCTAGTCAATAATTGAATTCAACTATAAAGTATGAAATAAAATGTAAGATTTTTATTTGTTATAGAAAAGACTAAACATAATGGAAGGGGATAATTGATTTTTAATGCATTATGATACTTAAGCTTTTATCTTTTTTAATACAAGATTTAGTTTTCATTTGTGATAACAAACATGTTATTTAATTTCATTTTAAGCTTTTAATGTTTCATGATGCTTAAACTTTTATCTTTTATTTTTTTTAAATTGTTCTTATATTGTGATATTTATAACTTTTTAATTTTAATTTCAATAAGTTAGTTGCAATAGAAAATATACCTCAATTGGGTATGGTATTTATTATAGTAGCTAAAGTTCAAGAATTTTGGATAAATTATGGTGGAATATGTGGCTTTGATGTATGACAATTATATGTAAATAAGAGTAAAAAAGATAAGTGTGTGACTACATTTAGTTTGTATGTGCAAATGAAGGACAAATAAAACTTGATAAGCGAGATCACTTAACAAAAGTTCCTTGCATAAGGACAAGAACATCTTGTGAAGTAAGAATGGGGAATTAAGTTAGTTCAAGAAACTGGCAAATATGTGATTTATGAGTTTAATTCAAATCATAATCATGTTTTACAAACTCTTGAGACATGTCATATGATGCTTTCACAAAGAAAGATTTCAAAAGTACAAACTTTACAAATGGATTTGGTAGCCGACTCCAGCATCACACCAAAGGAAACATATGAATTGATTAGCAAGCAAGTGAAGGGAAATATGTCCTTGGATATATGAAACAAGATTAAAAGAACTATCTTTGAAGTAAAAGAAAAAAGGAGCTAGCATATGGGGAAGCTGGAATCTTGTTAAGGTATTTTCATCACCAATTATCTAATAATTCATCCTTTCAATATGCCGTGCAATTAGATAGTAACGAACAAATCACAAAGATTTTTTAGGTTGATCCAAGAATAATTATTGATTATGATATTTTTGGTGATGTAATTACATTTGATACCATATACTATACAAATAAAAAATGTAGGTCACTTAGTGTATTTGCGGGATTTAATCATCATCGAGGAATTGATATTTTTGAAGCAGCTTTATTATATGATGAAATAGTTGAAACTTTTTCATGATTATTTGAAACATTTTTTGTTGCTTCTAAACCAAAAAAAAAAAATTAGAACAATTTTTATTGATTAAGATCCTACTATGGCAAAAGCTTTAGCAAAAGTGCTGTCTAATACATATCATAGGTTATGTGTTTGGCACATTATACAAAATGGTATAAGACACTTGGGAAATATAATGAAGAATGGTTCTTGCTTTCTAAAAGAGTTTAAAGCTTGCTTATATGATTATGAAGATGACTTAAAATTTCAAGAAGCTTGGGATTCTTTGCTTGAAAAATATAATGTTAAAAATAACACTTGTTTGACCAATATATATAAAGTCAAGGAAAAATAGGCTCCTTGTTGCATGAAACAAGTATATACTATTGGAATGCAAAGTACACAACTTAGTGAAAGTTTCAATAGCAACATAAAACATTATGTGAAATCTAGTTTGGATATAATGTAATTTTTCAAGCATTTTGAACGAGTAATAAATGCTAAGTGATATAAAGAATTAGAAGCTAAGTACAATTTTAGGAAAAAACTTCCTCAACTTAAAATGGAGTATTAACTATTGTTAAAGCAAGCTGGGTATCTTTACACTCTTACAATATTTTCTTTATTTCAAAATGAATATGATTGGAGCTTTACAGCTTATATTGTTTCTCATATTGATACTAATCAAATATTTTAGTATGTTATTGCTATTCATGACTTGATTAAAGAGTACAAGGTTATTAGTAATCCACAGGATCAAACAATCTCATGTAGTTGTGAAAAGTTTGAAACTATAGGATTATTATGTAGTTATGCTTTGAAAATTTTTAATTTATAGGATGTAAAGAAAATGCCAGATTAATATATTGTGAAGAGATGGATAAAGGATTCAAGGAGCTCTATTGTGCAAGACATCAGTGGAAGGATTGTTAAAAAGGATGCTAGATTGGGTGTCACTGAATGTTATAGAAAGCTTTGTTCTAAATTAGTCAAATTAGCAAATTAAGCTGCTGACTTTGAAGAAACTTACTTGTTCATTGATCATGTAGCAAATAAGTTATCTAAGAAGATAGATTCATTTTCCAAGCTTCATCTACCTTTAAAAGATTATGATGAATCCAATACTTTGAAGGAAAAACTTATTCAAAGCATTGGTCAGCCATAAGCATTAGAGAACCTCATTAGAAATGTGAATGGCTTGAAAAAGATGGAAGGACAAAAAAACGAGAGAAGATTTAAAAGTTGGATAGAAAAAGTACCTGCAAAGCAAAAAAAAAAAACTTTTAAAAATGTCAAACCAACAATCTCAATAATCTCAAAATTAGGTTTGTATGGTTATATCCATTTTACAATTTTTAATATTTTATAGTTGCTTATATGTTTGTACACTTATTAATATTTTAGGATTTCAAAGTTCCATCTTTTGTGCCATATGTGAATGATGACCCATTTACCTACAAAGAGACATCTATATATCACATAGATGCTCCACTATCCTTAAATTCAAAATGATAATTATATGCAAAAGATAAAAAATAACAATAAGTTAATGATATGAAATGTTCAATTCAATTCTTCATTTTAATTAGCTTTATCTTATATCTATTCAAATATTTGTAGGAAGATGAAGTTGGTTCTATGCAATCCATTATGGTGAACAATGAAACTCACTAATCATCTTCCATTAGCAATGTAAGATTATTTAGCACCAATTTTGCTTGTTAGATTAAAGGTCTAATGCTTCATGTTAGAAAGGTATGAGTATTCTAGTTAGCTAAGATTGCCTCTATTCTAGTTAATTGCCAAAAAGAGTTGGTTCACTTCATCTTGTATTGTATTATACACCAATCCATGTATTAATGCAATTTCATTTATGTAGATTTGCCTATCAAGAGATTTTTATCAATTTCAACATCTTTATTTGTGTTATCTTCGTGTACCATGCTTGATTGCTAAAGGAAACTTAAACAAAGCAATCAAGTTAGGTTGGAATGATTGTTAGCTGCTGCTAGTTAGGTGAAAAAAACATAGGAGCCTTTTGAAGTAAACTTATTATCAAATGGAGGCTTATATGCTATTGTATTCATGTGAATGTTTATTTTTAGGTGATTTAAATGTCTCATGGATTCCAAGTTTAAAAGTATATTATCATTTCTTATTTTGCTATTAATATTCCAAGTTCCTGTGTTAATACCCTGTTATTGTAACCACCTCATGCTAGTTTTTTATTGTTATTTCATTACCATGTTTGTTCTTTCTTATGCCTTACTTTTTATGCCTTCTTAGGAAAGGTTTTTATCCTTAAAGATCACAATATCAAATATACTTGAAAGGAAGAAAAATGATTCATCACATTTTGTTGAAATAAACTACTTTTTGTATTTTGGAAAAAAAACCATATATTTTATTGATCAATAATTATCATAGTTCATGGTTATTCAATATCCTATTTCTTACATTGAAAAGAAAAGGAGAAGAAAGAATATTCTATACATTAGTATTTCTTTCAATAAACCTACAATTTGAAACATTACTGTCTTAAATGCAAAAATTCAGCAACAACACATACAAGGGACTTTAAACTTTTGTATGCAGGAAAGACATATTGTAATGCCATAGACTCTACAACCAGATATCTATAACATGAACAGCCAAGGCCTCACTAAATCTAACATAGCATAAGCTCATTACTAGCTTTTTGAACATTATACAAAAGCTTGTGAAATTATGCTCCATAATCGCCAGTAAGATTATTGGACAAAGTAGCAAAAGCTAAGGATAAAGATACCACAAGCAAAAGCTACAATCCTAGATCTCTCACTTATAGTAGGATTTTCTCCATCAAAGGCAGGCTAAGATAAAGCAACAAGAATAGCTTTAGTGAGACTTGTTTATTATAGATGTTATGGACTAACACCTTTCTAAAGAACTACTTTCTCTCTTGAATCATTAAAGAAAGAGGCTTGCATGTTATAACAAAAATATGACCAAAGATATATGTTCTTCTTTTTCTTTATTAAAGAGATCCATTCCTCTTATAGAGAAGCAGGAAGATCCTATTAAAAGCTGAAGTATGAAAGAACTTCCTTATCAAGTTGAGATGCCTTCTGTAGTGAAGTTCTTCCCTGCTATGTATTTTACAAATCATTAAAACATAGATAACTTGCAAATAGACATTGATAGATTACCATATCATATTATAATTCCTACAATGTCTGTATTAAGACACCTACAATCTACATAATAGTTAAGGATTCTGCCAACTAGAAACCAAGCATGGCAAACATGACATAATCCTTGTAAGATGATCACTTGTTAGATACACCTAACTATTTTACTTAGATCTTCATAATTCCCAATAAAATGAACCATAACATACCATGAAGGCTTATATACAAAAGCCAAAATATCAAAATAGTTGTAGATACAAGAGAGAAGCTTTCTCTTATTCTAATTTTGCACCATTTGCCTTCTTAATCTTCATTGTTCTTCATTGAGTAGCCTTTAGTTTTAAGTAAAGTTCACAGAATGCAAAACATCCCTGAGATTGAAAAACCAAGGAATGATCAAACACCAAGTCCAATGCTTGTAAAAAAATAGAGTCTAGCCTTGTATGGGCTTCTCCAAATGCAAGGAATGCAAATTGGAATTCATATTCAAAAATAAAAGATTAGTTATAAGTTAAGAATGCATATCTTACTACTATAAGTAGCAACTAAACAAAAGGAATCCCATTAAGTAAGCATTAATAAATAAAATTTTCCAAAACTAGATCCAAAAACAGCACACTAAACCTTATTTTCTAGTCATTTTCCTTTCGACCTTTAGCTACATAATTCCTTCTAACCTCACAAAAGGTGGAAGTGGTATCACCTACCAAGTTATAGCAATTCAAATTTATATGCACAAATAGTATTTATAAAGCACATGAAACAAATCATTTGAACTTAACACATTACAACTACCATTGAATATGTACCTTTTTCCTTTTGCTGAATTATAATTTTAATTTGAAACCAATAGATAGAAAATCATCCTTATAGATAAATAAAATAACCAAGTCAAGATCATGAGTAAATCATTTTGAAATGCATGCAAAATCATATAGCTAGTGACAAATAAAACCTATATATGGAAATAGCTCAAAACAATTGGCCATAAACTAGACAATAAACACTATCTCAAGATAGAAGATCAGAATTTATCCATAATCCACATTTTCTTTCTATTTTTTGGTCCACAGTCCAAAATTAGGCCATAGACTTACAACATGAATGGAGTAGTAAATCCACTAACTTAAAGCACCAGTGATATATGCTAATTTTACCTTTTCTTTCTATTCTTGTTCCATTTCTCTTAAACATTGTTTATCTTCCTTTCATCCTTTTCGATGCCAATACTTAGATTTGGAAAAGCCAGAGTTCCTTAACTTATATTTAGGAAAAATGAGCTAGGACCCCTTGAAATTTAACATTCTTAAGTGGCCTCCTCTTTATATCATACCAAGGAAACCTTTTCCCATTTCATGCAAAAAAGAACTTTGTCTCTACTCTCTTAATATGCTAAAGGAATCAAAATTTTAGGACTCCCTTAAATAATAGAAAATAGCTTCACCCAAAACTCATCCACCCTGTGCTCTTTCATCACCCACAAATCACAATGAACTTTGCTATGATTACATATTACAAATAATTTCCATTCCAAGATAGCTATGTCTATCTGAAAATTATCTTGCTTAACCTTAGAATGCGAGACATTATCCAAAAACTTCCTATCTTTTAAGTCAAAACTGATAATAAAGCTATGATTATAAGGAAATTTCTTTAAATTATTCACCTAGTACAAAACACCATTAACACATATGACAGCCTCTATACTATCACTATGATAAGGATCATCCAACATAGAAACAAAGATAGGTACATCAGATATTTTCTTCCATGACTTACTTTTCAAACTGTAAAGCTTAGCATCACTATAGAAATAGTCAACAACTTTGCCATAAGCTAGTACCATTCTTAAGGTGTTGTAGTCCTTGTTAATAGGATCACCCAAAATCATAATGCGTATTACAAAGCTCATAATTCTCAAACTCAGGATTCACATCAGACAAAGAGACAGGTAATGTATATAATGCTTTAGTTAAAGGGTTCCATAGAACAACATCTTCTATTGACTCAGCAACATAGAGAAAACCATTGTAGGAAGCGAAGAATATAAGGCCACTTTCCTTACTTTGGAAAGGGCCATCCATTCTTATGACCTTATGAAGAGAATCAACCTCCGAATGCTAGATTCCAAAGCCAAGATCTCTGAGGATGAGGTAAAAGTTGAAATGGGTTTCTCTTAAAAGTTTGAAATGATGCTTAATGTAATTTTTATCATCAATTAAGGAATTCCATTGCTTAAACACAACTTTGAAGCGTAAAAGGGACTTCATTGGCAGACAATCTAGAATGTCAGGTATAATATGGTGTAGGATGTTCTCTTTCTTCGCCACAGTGCTGATCGATTTGACTATCAGAATGTTATCATCTTTGTATAAGGAGAGTTTCATTGGTTTTTTTGGGAGAATGGGTTCTGTTTTTTCAACTACAACATTTTCATCTTTTCGAGAGCCAGCCACGAATCCAAACAAATGGACCTAATAAAATCAAATTTCAACCCTTTGATTATTTTAAAGGCTGGGAAATAAGCACTTTATTTTCTAAAGTATTTTAGGCACTTTAGAGAAGCTTGTTCCCAATCTATCAATAGTGCCTTTGCAAGACATTAGGCATTTTCCTAAACACATTGGATTTACTATCATGACTACTTTTTGGGTTTTTTTGTTTTTTAACTACCTAAAAGGATTGTTTTCCTTTACAATATTTTGACTTCTCCGAATTAAACTATTGTAACAACAGATTATATTTTATTTTATGTTGCACCCAATAAATAGCATATATTTTACTTTATTTGAAGATAATTTTTATGAAATAAATCCAATTATAAAAAAGAATTTAATATTTATTATTGATAATTTTAAAAATTAGCATTTGATTTTTGCTATTGGGTTCACTGTCGGGGCATACAATATTTTAGACCACTAAATGAAACTCTATTTAGTAGAGAACAAGACAACTTTTCATCTAAGTCAAACCTTTTTATTGATAATATTTTTGTACAAAGGTTTTAATTTGATTCATTGTCAGTGAAATTTTTTTTACATCATCAATAAATAAAAAGATGATATTTTATTAAAAATAATATTAATTAAGATTTTTTATTGATAATAAAAGAATTTTAATTATTCTTTAATGCCATTATTATTATATATAAATGCATAAAAATATAAATGATAGATCAAATTTAAATCATTTGTATAAATATCTTTCAAGCTTCTACAGATTCTAATGTTAAGGATTTATGATTGATAATTAACATTAGTCAGCCAATTTATGATTTTACTCATTTGTCCTATTCACATTCATTGTATATATATATATATATATATATATATATATATATATATATATATATATATATATTATAAATGAAATATGTTTAAAGTAATCAATTAGTAGTAGGGGCTCTTTTTTATTTTTGAAATTATTTTTTAAATGCAAATAATATTTTTATTACTAAATTTTCTTTTTTAATTTTACAAAATAAATATTAATTTTATTTACTTATTTATTTATTTTCTTGTCAATTTGTAAAGCAAATTTGAAAGTTCTGATTTGAAATTAATCTTACTTTTGATCACTATTATCTAAATTAGACAATCTGGTTGGGGCATTATCAATGAAAGTGGGCTGACCATTTTTCAACAGCCCAATAAAAGTGAGCAACTTCTGATTGATGAAGGTCTGACAAAAATTTTAACCTAACGAAAAGGAGGATTCTGGGGTGCAACATGTTAAAAGTGTTGCATTGTGTACAACTAGAGTTGGCATGGTCTCAACTTCTATCCACTCTAACTTCTAACATTAACCATTGATGGCTAAAGAAAGAAACACCGGATGGGCCAATACAGGGATGACAATGGAGCGAGGCAATGATAAATCTATTGTATACTGTCTCGACCCATAATTGCAAAGTTTTGCCCTATTTTTGTCCCATCCTCAATTGCAAGGCAAACTAGTACTCCGTCCTCGTGATCCATGAAAAAATTTAAAAATTTTTTAAAAAATTAAAATTTATAAATTTTAGAAATATATATAATTAATATTTAATATTCAACATAATGTAATAATATTGATATAAAAATCATACATAATTTATCTAATTAATCTTCAATTTAAAAGAAAATAATTAAGATATTTTTTATTATAAAATTACTACAATAGATTTATAATAATATATATTTTCAAGTACAATATAAAAAATAAAAAATAATTTATTATTTCGGAGTTGTGTAAAATAATATCAAATAATATTACCTTACTCTACATAATTGTTTTGGAGCAAAAATTTATCTTGTAGAACAAAAATTAATACTAAATTCATGCCCTGCAAGGTGAAACTCATGATCCATTTTTTTGCCATCCCTAGGTCGGTATGTCCTTTGATTGTAAGGCATTTTTTTTTCTCTTTTCTTCTTTCTCTCCCAGTTATTTTGTTTTGCATTAAGAATAGAATAGGCATACTAATTCTTAATTAATTTTGATGGACGAAATTATAAAGAAATTATGATATTTTATTTCATCACTTAAATAATTATATAAGTTAATTCGTAACTAATAAGTTAATTAATTATATAAAAAATATTTAATAAAATTAATTATTAAATTAGTTAAAAATATAAAATGATATATAAAACACATTAATATACATATAAAGTAAATTAATTCATGTTTATTTTAAGTTCAATTTATATTGATAAAATAAATATATTTAAAATAAAAATATTATTACTTAAAATTTAATAATTATATTTTATGACATTACATATTTATTTATATATTTATTATTCATGTGTTATTTAAAATAAGAATATAATTATTTCAAATATAATTAGTTATATTTTATAACATTCCATATATAATTACATACATATAGGATATAATTACTTAAAATTTAATTAATCATAATGACATGAGTTATCAATTAATCAAAAGAAGAAAAATAAATTTGCA